>SJYQ01001432.1:347376-435425 GCA_006410935.1 Redunca redunca
TAAGGATTTTTGCAAATCAATTCAGAAGATGAATATTTCAATAGAAAAGTAGGCAAAGGAATTAATGAGTGACTCAAAAACAAAGTAAAAGTGTCTAAGAGCCATGAAAAATAGTAATAAATATTGTAAAAATTTACAAGGAAACTTTTACTTTTTTGCACAAAAATTATCATTCTCTTTGTTAGCAGTGATACAGGAAAACTAGAAACTTCTCAAGAGCAAGTGACATAAAAAATCCAAAAGCTTGCAAATGTGAATATATTTAACCCAGTAATCCTACTTAAAAGTCTATCCTAAGGGATTAATAAAGGATGATACAAAACCTTTGTCAAAGATGACTGAAATGATACATATGAGGAATGTTCAGTGCAACAGTACTTAGGATATTTGCAAAATTAAGCAGCCTAAATTTCTAACCAGGTATAAATTAAGGCATATTTATACTTTTCAAGCAAGAACATTAATATTGCATAAAATTCCAGCAATATAAAAAATCTTCATGATGTAATGCTAAATGAAAAAAATAAATGGGCTTCAGTAACTATAAAACAGATAATATATGGAAGGATTTTCACCAAACTATTTATTAACTTTTTCAAGTTGGTGAGAGAATGATTTTCCAAATTTTCTGCAATGAGCAAATATTATATTGATATTTATAGTTAGCAAAACTCTTATATCTCGTAAAAGTTGTAATACTTTGCAACCAACAAGTAATCAGTAAATGTTAAAATAGCTAGCAAAATCTCAAACTCACATTTTTATTTTAACCACTGATTGCATGAAAATGAAAATCCTTAGCATTCACTAAATCAGCTCTTTATTGCATGTATGTGTGTGTTTGTAATTTTATTGCATATGTGTGCAGGATTTTTATTTTTTGGAAATTAAAAATTATCTTTTAAAGAAGTTTCACTTTGTAAAAATTCTTAAATTATGACTCCTCTAAAAGATATTGTGTTCACTAACTTCATTCTTCTGTATCCCAGGTATTTGTGGTATATTAGTGGTGGTGTGTGCTCCTGATGTATCACTCATTGGAATGTACTGAGAATGTTTTCTGCCTTCTTAGCATGCATGTGGGTGCTAAGTCACTTCAGTCATGTCTGACTCTTTGTGACCCTATGGATCATGAACCCCCACTCCCATTCCCTCAGGCTCCTTGTGCATGGGGATTCTCCAGACAAGAATACTGGAGTGGGTTGCTATGTCTTCCTCCAGAGTTTCTTCTCCACCCAGGGATCAAATCAGCCTCTCTTCTGTACTGGGTCTCCTGCACTGGAAGATGGGCTCTTTACCACTAGCACCACCTGGGAAGCCCTCTTCTTAGCATTTGGGTATGCAGTTTAAGAACTGAGATACGCAGGACTTCCTTGGCAGTGCTGTTTTTAAGACTCTGCTCTCCCAATGCAGGAGGCACAGATTTGACCCCTGGTTGGGAAATTAAGATCCAGCATGCCTCACAGTGTGGCCTAAAACACAAAAACAGAACGGATTGAGACACTTGATTAACAAGAATCCTGGTGCCTAAGGAGAATACATTTGAAAGATCTTCCCCTTTTGCTGTCTGTAGCAAGAGCCATTTGTACAATAATAGCATGTTCAAATTCCATAATATCTTTTATCTGAGAGACTCTAAAGTCCATTATGGAACCAATTAGGAGATTCCTACCTATCATAAAACACAGCACCTCTGGTTGACCACAGTTTGACCATGTGGCAGTAGAAACTCAATTGAATAGTTTCTCATCTGTCTTGAGAGGAAGTAAAGAATAACTTCTGTAATGAAAACTCCTATGATTTTATTTTTCTTTAAGAGGGAGGACAGTGTCATTACATAGATTGGAATGCAGCCAAAACAACAAAGCTAAATACTTGAAAGTGAAGTACCCTGCAAGAATTTACCAATAATAAGTTGTTGGAGGTGGGCAGATGGGCTTGGAAATGATACACAGGACTCTCCCTACTGGCTTGTGAATTGAACAAATAAATCGCTATAGATAAGCTAGATGTTGAGTTCGAAATATAATGAGAATACTCAATTTTCCTCTATACTTTTGTCAATGTGGACCATTTTTAAGGTCTTTATTAAATTTGTTATAATATTGCTTCTCTTTATGTTCTGTTTTTTGAGGGGCATGAGGCACATGGGATCTTAGCTCCTTCACCAAGGGTTGAACCCACACCCCCTGCATCAGAAGGCAAAATCTTAACCACTGGACTACCAGGGAAGTCCCCTTCCATAATTTAGCCTGAGAAATAAGTAGTCTGTCTTATCAATGCCCAGAATTTTCATAAGTAGTGCTACCAAGGATACATTATTTTGTGCTAGATTCAGACTAAAACAGGTGCAGGAAGGTGGACCATCTATATTTGTCAGTTGATTAATTAGACTTGGTTCTGAGTCAGTTAGTGACATGACTGTCACAAAGGCAAATTGGAATGTAAGTTTATAGGACAGGCAGTAATTATTGTCTCCAGGTGTTTTACATGGAATCTAGTTAAAATACGTGGAAAAATTAAAGTAGAAGTAATCGCAGTACCTACGAGAAGCTGATACAATATTCAGATCCATATCTAAAGTGCTAAGTAAAATGGGCACAGGGGCTTGGTAGAAACAAACATAATTATGTAGCGATGAGGTTGAACATAGGCTTTGCTGTCTTGGACCATGAATGCTAGCATGGTGATGACAAATTGTCTTGTGAGAGACACACAATAAGACAGGAGAAGAAAAGAATTTGGGCCTTGAGATTGGCATCACAATTGAGGTTTCCAACAGCACATTTTCATGAGTTGTTTTATATTGTTTCATACTGAAAGAACTTTTGGAGAGGCAGATCTTAGGAGTGGTGGAAATTGAAGGATTTCTAAAGCTTCTCAAAGTTTATTTTGAATCTCTTCTCAATATCATCAGTAGTTTTTTTTTATCTTTTTCCCTCCACCCACTCTGCTGTTTCTTGAGTATAACATATTATCAAACTATTCTAGTTTTGTTATTTAGGGCAGTGTTTCTCTATCAAAAGGTAAGGAAACAGGGAGGCTGAAATAATATAAGTAAAGTAGTGTTTATGTAAAATATAATTAGGCACCTAATATGAACAAATCATTTTATATAACATGATGACTGACATTTAATTGGCACTCAATAAATGTTGATTTCATCTTTCGTGTTTACTACCAGTGAGAAATTGTTTCAGAGACAAAGATGGTAGAAAATATACAAATAATGATTATAAACAAATGTAGCATAAAACACTGAGAGAAATTCTTAATCTGTATTCCAGAGATATTTTAGGGATTCAGAACCATAAACACATTATAAAAAATATGTATTTTTGTAGTCACATGTATATATTGGGAGTGAAAGTCCATACCATTCATTACATTTTTTCAAAGATTCTACCACTCCCCGAATCCAAAGAACAACTGATTGAAGAAAAGGAGTGAGGATATTGAATCAATTAAAGAAAATGCTGATTTGTACAGACATTTGTTAATACTTTTGCTCTGAAAATATTTCACAATATGTTTATTACCTAGTTTGGAATGGTTCAGAACAATTCTAAGAATAATATCCATATGAAAGAACAGTGTCATTGAAATATTGGAAAGAGAGTAAGGTAAAAATAGGAGTCAATAAAGGGACTTGGAGCTTCTAGGATATCAGAGTGATAAGTTCCATAAATCTACTCTATAGTGAAGTAAGCCAGAAAGAAAAACACCAATACAGTATACTAACGCATATATATGGAATTTAGAAAGATGGGGATGATGACCCTGTATGCGAGACAACAAAAGAGACTCAGATCTATAGAGAGAACTTTTGGACTCTGGGGGAGAGAGAGAGGGAGAGGGTGGGATGAGATGGGAGAATGGCATTGCAACATGTATACTATCAAGTAAGAAACNTCTGAGATGCATTTATTCAAGAAAAGCTGCTGAACCTCAGTAAGAACAAGATTTATGGCTCTTTAACTTGACCTACACTTATTCCCTGCTCGCTCCCCTGTTCTCAAGCAGCCTTGAAAACTAACAGACTTGGAGCCACGATGGAGGCAGACCAAGTCTGGATCTTCTCATATAGTCTCATCCTTAAAGCATCAATATTATTTTATTTCTCTCAAAGCTTCTTGGAAAATCTCTGTTCACAGGTCATTGTCATTATTTTGACCTGATTTAGAGCTCAAAAGTCCTACCTCCAGGTCATTTGTTGAACATAATCAGTAGAAATTAATATCACAGATGCCTACATTAATAATTGTGGCAAACAAAAGCCTGGACAAACTATAAAAGGAAGATATATTAATGAGATGTTCATAGGGGTTTTTGGAAAGCTCTGATATATTGCTGAGAATTTAGAAGGGTGTAACTTTCTTCTTGGAAGGAAAGTTATGACGAACCTAGGAAGCATGTTGAAAAGCAAAGACATCACATTGTTGACAAAGGTCAAAAGTTATGGTTTTTCCATGTAAGAGCTGGACCATAAAAAAGCCTGAGCACCAAAGAATTAGTGCTTTCAAATTGCAGTGCTGAAAAGACTCTTAAGAGTCCCTTGGACTGCAAAGAGATCAAACCAGTCAATCCTAAAAGAAGTCAACCCTGAATATTCATTGGAAGGACTGATGCTGAGGCTGAAGGTCCAGTACTTTGGCCACCTGATGCAAAGAGCAGAATCATTGGAAAAGGCCTTGATACTGGGAAAGACTGAGGTCAGGAGGAGAAGAGGAGATGGTTGGATGACCTCACCACCTAAGTATGCATGAATTTGAGAAAACTCTGGGAGATAGTGAAGGACAGGGAAGCCTGGTGTGCTGCAGTCCCTGGGGTGGCAAAGAACCAGCCATGACTGAGCAACTGAAGAGCAGCAGCAGCATATTCTGTCTATAAGAAAGGCACTTCAGATTCAAGGATATAACTAGATTGAATGTTTAAAAGATGAAAGACAAATACCATACAAACAATAACCAGAAGCAAAACCTCTTAATAGAAATGAAGGGAGAAATAGACAATTCAAAAAAAATTAATTGATGAATTCAGTATCTCGCTTTCTTTTTTTTTTAATTTTTATTTTAACTTTAATTTACTTTACAATATTGTATTGGTTTTGCCAAACATTGACATGAATTCACCACGAGTGTACATGCGTTCCCAAACATGAATCCCAATGCATGGAACACCTAAGGGGGAGATCAGCAAAGAAACAGACTTAGACAACACTATAAACCAACTAAACTGAACAAACATCTATAGCATACTCCATTCACCAATAGCAGACTACACAGTCTTCTCAAGTGCACATAGAATATTTTACAGGATAGAAAACGTGCTAGGTCACTGAACAAACCTCAGTAAATGTAAAAGAATTGAAATAATCAAAGTACATTCTCCAGTCACAATAGAATTAAATTATAAATCAATAAGGGAAAATTTGAAGAATTACAAACGTGTGGAAATGAAACAATACATCTAAACAATCAATAGTTCACATAAAAAATAGCAAGTTTAAAATGCTTTAAAATGAATAAAAGTGAAAATACAAAATACTAAAACTTATGAGGTACAGCTAAAATAATGTTAACAGGTGAATTTATAGCTGTGAACATCTGTATTAAAAAAGAAGAAGAATCTTAAATCAATAATCTAATTTTCCTATTTTTAAAAAAAACTGGAAAAAGGAGAGAAAGCTATATCTAAAACAAACAAAAGGAAGGAAGTCATTTAAGAAGTTAGAGCATAAATAAATGAGACAGAGAGTAGTAAAGCAATAGAGAAAAATCAGTGAAGCCAAAATTGGTTCTTTGATCTGCAAAATTAACAAAACTTTGCTAGAATGATCAAGAAATGGAGAGAACACAATCAAATTACTAAAATCAGGAATAAAAAGGAGACAGCTTAGATAACTTAGAGAAAAATGACAGATTTTTAGAAAAACACAAAATACCAAAAGTGATTCAAGAACTAGAAAATCTGTACCTCTTTATGTCTATTGGCACATTTCCCCCCTTTGTTTCCTCTTTCCCTAAATTTTAATAAAAAATTCAATAATAGATACATTTGCCTTTTTTAATGGCAAAAATCGACTTAAAATGTTTAATTGCTTTCTCCTTTTTCCTAAATGGAAAAGATCTTTTAAGCAGTGTTTATGTCTAAGCTTCAAACTCCTAGTTGGAAAAATATTTGCGTTTAATCAACATTTTGTGGCTTTCTAACTTTAAGTGACTTTTAAACTGTGAGTTTAAATTTTCCTTATCTCTAAACTGGAGGTATTATAGCTTATAGTAGCCTTTGATAGAGGATTTACTGAGCAAAATAGTTTAGGAAAATCTAAAAATATTTATTATTTCTACAGCCATCCTTGTAAAGCCTAGATTCTCAAGCAAACAGAGCCTTAATGAAAGCTCTTGTGTCATTGCTTTATTAGGGAGGGCAATTCTCAGAAAAGTAGGAGGAAGAAAAAAGGGAGATAACATAGAATTGAGCAGAGTCTGTGTGTGATTACCAAGCCTGCCACTGCTTGGTACCAAGAAAACTGCAGGACATATTATTTTGACAGTCTTTCAAGAGGCTGGGTGAATCATCGCATCTCAGGATGGCCCATTTGGGAGACAAAGAAGAATTTATCTGCTAGCTCCCATCTCTCAAAACTCCCGAGATTTACCCCAACAGACAACTTCCCCACACTTCCGGGTGATGGTACATGGACTCTGAGCAGCCTTTGTTATCACATGTCTCAGCTCCAACAGGAAAGCCTTGGGATCAGAGAGAAGAACCCCACAGCACAGGCACTGATGAGAGAGACAGAATAGACCAGCATGAAGTCCATTAGAGCCCGGGCACAGACAAAAAGGTGGCAGCAGCAGGGGGTTCAGAGACAGGTGACCCGAAGAGGGAATGAGACAGGGCACAAGTGTGTCTGATTCAACAGCCAACCAAAGTCTCCAAGTAGAAACTAGGCACGTGTGTGTGCATGCTAAGGGCTTCAGTTGTGTCTGACTCTTTGCGACCCTATGGACTGTAGACTGCCAGACTCCTTTCTATGGGATTCTCCAGGCAAGAATACTGGAGTGAGTTGTCGTGCCCTCCTCCAGGGGATCTTCCCTACCCAGGGATCAAACCCACATCTCTTAAGTCTCCTGCATTGGCATGCAGGTTCTTTACCACTAGCACCACCTGGGAAGCCCAGATACTAGGCAGTATATTCAAATTCAAAGTAGGAATCCTTTTAAATGAATATGTTATTGTTCTGTTCTTGGGGGAAAGACAGTGTTTAAAGGCTTGATTATAACCACTCCCAAAGAACCATAAAAATTAGAAATGTTTTAGTACATTGCATCAAAGCACAACTTCTGGCTCTCATTGTGAGTTTTTATATGTACTCTAATTTTTATTGATGAGTTCGCTGTATTAGTCATCTCAGGCTGACAAAACAGAATGTCATGAGTTGGGGGCATAAACAACAGAGATTTGTTTTCTCACAGTTTTGGAGGCTGGGAAGTCCAGGTCTGTTCCTGGTGAGCCCTGTCTTCTGGTGTGTCAGTGGCTGCCTTCTCACTGTCCTCCAGAGCAGAGAGAGAAAGAGATCTCTTTCTTCCTCTTCGTATAAGACCGCCAGGCCTATCAAATTAGAAGTTGTGTTTTTATGATCTCCTGTGTGTGTGCTCAGTTGCTCAGTCATGTCCGACTCTTTGGGACCCCATGTACTGTAGCTCAGCAGGCTCCTCTGTCTATGGATTTTTCCAGGCAACAGTACTGGAGTGGGCTGCCATGTCATTCTCCCGGGGATCTTCCTGACCCAAGGACTGAACTTGAATATCATACGTTGGCAGGTGGATTCATTACCCCAGAGCCACCTGGGACACCCCTTTATGATCTCATTTAGTCTCAATTACTGCCTAAAAGTCCTGTCTCTGAATACAGTCACGTTGGAGGTTAAGGTTTCAATGTATGAGTTTTGAGGACACACAATTTAGTCCATAGCACTCACTTATCACAAAGAATAAATCTACTGAAATGTTAAAATGAAATGGAATTTGAATAATCCAAAACATTTACATTTTTATAAATTACTATAATTAAAATATCTTTGGGTGCCAATAATTTTGAGGTATCTCCATATATGACACAATTTTCTTCTCAAAAATGAGACGTGAAAAAATAGAAAGTATCGCTGTAACTCTGAAAGCATTGCTTCCTTGTCAAGTTTTCAAATAAGAGTATTTTAGATAGTGCCACCAAATTGATACATATATCAACCAGTAAATATATCCACACTGATTTATTTGAGCCTAATCCTGGTGTCTCAGTGGTAAAGAATCCACCTGCCAAGTAGGAGAAGCAGGTTTGATTCCTTGGTTGGGAAGATTCCCTGGAGAAGAAAATGTCCACCCACTCCAGTATTCTTGCCTGGGAAATCCCTTGGACAGAGGAGCCTGGCAGGGCTACAGTCCGTAGGGTCGCAAAAGAGTTGGATGTAACTGAGTGACTATACAACAACAAAGCCTATACATGCATCTCTGATTAAAGATGCACTATATATTTTGAGTTTTCCATATAAAGGCAACAAAAAAACCTCATTACTGCTCAAAATTCTGAGAGTCCTGTCTCATAATAACACGTTTGCAGGGTTGTAGATCCCACCCGCAAGGTTGCATCACTTAGCTCCACTCATGATAAAAATGCTCAGTATTTAACTGGCTTTGTCAGACACTCACCCATAGGTCTACCTCTTCCTCCATAACAGACAAGTATCTAGACCTAAGGCTCTCATTTCCCCTGGAAACTGCTTGTATAAATAGTTATGCCACCTTGCTCTTTATTTTGGGCTGCCAGGTATTAGTAACACCAGATATTAGGTTGGAGACTCATTTGAAATAGCAGCTGGAAAGCTTTTCTGTTTTCATGAAAACTTTCATGAGCCACATCTGTCTCAAAATGAAATAACATGAGCAACCTATAGAAAAATGTTGCTTTCCTTACAGAGTGCCATGTTATTGCCCCCTGGGGGAAAAAAGTCCAAACCTCTTAACAACCTGTTACAATGAGTTGGGGGAAGAGGCTGCCCTCATACCACAGAACTTGTAATATCCTGCATATGGTCACTCCCTGCAGAGCTCCATGCCTTTCCTCTTGCTCTTCCTGTGCCCATAAATTCTTCTCACCTGCCTGGTGATGCCTACCCCTCTTCCTCAAGTGTTATCTCCTCAGGGAAGCCCTTCCTGATGTCTTCAGCAGAGTTGATGTTTTTTTCTTTATGCTCCCTTGGTATTTTATTTTTTTAATTTTTTAAAAGTCTTTATTGAATTTGCTACAATATTGCTTGTTTTATATTTTGGTTGTCTGGCCTTGAGGCATGCACTATCTCAGCTCCCCAGTCAGGGACTGAACCTGCACCACCTGCCCAGGAAGGGGAAGTTCCAACCACTGAACTGCCAGGGGCCTCCCCATCCCCTAGTTTTTTACTCATCTCTCCAGCTGCCTCGCCCACTTGGCCAGCATTCACTTTTGGCAGGGATCCTGCCATCTGAGTATATCTGTACCTAGAACATACCTGGTACTGTACATTGAGTGAATGATGATGTTGTTCAGTCACTCAGTCATGTCCGACTTTTTGCAACCCCATGGACTGCAGCACTCCATACTTCCCTGTCCTCCACTGTCTCCCAGAGCTTGTGCAGATTCATATTGATTGAGATGGTGGTGCTACCTAACCTTCTCCTCCTCTGTCAGCCCTCCTCCATTTTGCCTTCAGTCAGTCTTTTCCAGCATCAGGATCTTTTTCAGTGAGTCATCTCTTCCCATCAGGCAGCCAAAGTATTGGAGCTTCGACATCATCAGCAGTCCTTCCAGTGAACATTCAGGGTTGATTTCCTTTAGGATTGACTGGTTTGATCTCCTTGCAGTCCAAGAGAATCACAAGATTCTTCTCCAGAACCACAATTCAAAAACATCAATTCTTCAGCACCTAGCCTTCTTTATGGTCCAACTCTGGTTGGAGTGATGTCTCCATGGTCCAGAGTCCATGGAGTCTGGCCCATGGTCCAGAGTGATGTCTCTGCTTTTTAATATGCTATATAAGTTTGTCATAGCTTTACTTCCAAGGAGCAAGCGTCTTTTATTTTAACGGCTGCAGTCACCATCTGCAGTGATTTTGGAGCTATGAAAATAAAAATCTGCCGCTGCTTCTTTTTCCCCATCTACTGAATGAATGAATCAACCAGCAAATGCATTAAAGACCAATGATGCAAGTTACTGAAATAAAAGAAATAATGCTTGAAGACTAGAATTTAGTTCATAACAAGCCAGAAAAATCATAAACAGTGGTATTCAAAGTCAGAAGCATATCCTTCTGATGATACCAGTCTTAGAAGAAGAGTTTCTCTCTTGCTATTGTTATGCCAGAATTCAAAGACTTTTTTTCTGGTTATTCCAGAGACTGTAGCTGTACATCTACAGGACTAGTTATTTCTTTGATCCCACAGTTTAATGTATGTGAATAGTAGCACTCTACAAGGAAAACAAAAAGCTGTAAACAGTGTTCATAATAGCACAGCCTCCAGTAAGGCCATTGCTGGAAGCCTTGTGTGCATCCTTGTGCGTGCCCAGTCCCTTCAGTCATGTCCAACCCTTTTTCAATCCCATGGACTATAGCCCACCAGGCTTCTCCATCCATGGGATTTCCCAGGCAAGATTACTGTCATGGGATGTCATTTCTTCCTCCAGGGGATCTTCCCAACCCAGGGACTGAATTCAGGTCTCCTGCATTGCAGGCAGATTCTTTACTGTCCGAGCCACTGGGGAGGCCCACTGGAGGCTTAAGGGAATTCTAAAAGAGAGTGCATTTTTTTCCTTGCAAATACAAATTATTTTTTTAGCTGTAAAATGCAACGTGCAAGTTTGTCTCCCTAATGGAAGTATGGTTAATTCTCATCACATGAGAAAATAATATATAAATTTCAAGGAAAAAATATGTAAATTCAAGAACAAATACTGCATAAAGTTTTTCTATACCTCTTTTGGATGCTGTAGAAGAGACAGCCACCTAACCTCACACCAGTTTTGTTATAAAATTCTGTTTTTTAATTTAAAAGACATTGAGGCTTTTCTTCTTCCCATACTTTAAGCTGCTCAGAAATGATAAGATTCGAAAGACCTTTGGTCATCGCCAGAGAGTAATGCCATTAACAAATGCAAAAGAATAATAAAATACCTAAAATGATAAGGTATTAGGGTCTGAGATAAATAGTCCTTTAATTGGAAAATGTTGAAATATTCAACATTAAGCAGTGATTAGTAGATAAAATATGTGCTTTTTTTTAGTGGAGTAGATAAAATCTTGTCCAATTTTAATGTAAATTTAGTGGAAATTTTAATGTCCCACTCTAAAATGCTATGATTGGTTTCAGAGGAATAAAAAAAAAAAAAAACTGTCTTTATCAGTGAGCACATCCATAAGGTTTTAACAACAAAGTTCCTTAANCCCACTCTAAAATGCTATGATTGGTTTCAGAGGAATAAAAAAAAAAAACAACTGTCTTTATCAGTGAGCACATCCATAAGGTTTTAACAACAAAGTTCCTTAAATAATTTTACTCTCTGAAATTGTTTCATAACTGGCAAGAAGATTTTCATGTCTAGTAAGTCCATATTATATCCCTTGTTTAAAAAACGAAATCCAAAAAAAGTGTTCATTCTTGTCTTCATCTTAGAAAAGCTGTTTGACCTCTTTCCTTGCTCTCACTGAGTGATTTTTTTAAAACCTATCTTTTTCTGTCTTCTTCAAGAAAGACGTATTTTGACAGTATTTTTTTCCTCCAGGGAATCTTTAAATAGCCAGGTAACAAGAATTCATTGTGCAAATGGTACAGTGAATGTGAAAGTAAAGAATGACATTTAGGACAATTTTTACTCTAGTTTCATGTTCAGGGAACTCATTTTATTAATGAAGAGATTTGGTCTAACCACATTCCCCAAATATTGCTGTCACATTAAATAATTTGCTGGTTTTTATTTAATCTGAGAAGCTCATCTTTTCTTACAGCTTTTCTATCATCCAATTCCTTCCTTTCACTTTAAATCAAGTGTTGGAATGCCAAAAGATTTCTGGATGAAGTCCATGTTCGGTTCCATCATCTGAGATTAGACTGTTAATCTCCCCAGTCCAAAATGTAGCTAGCTCCTCTCTCAATATTACCTGTTTCCCATTGACAAAACCAGTTGTCTATCCAGGCTCAAGAAGTTGGTATGCAGGTTCTAGCTGCCCCTTCACTTTATATTTCTAGAGCTGTTGTGGTTTAGTCGCTAAGTCATGTCCAGCTCTTTGCCTATAGACTGCAACACTCCAGACTTCCCTGTCCTTCACCATCTCCCATCTGCATCATCTCAAACTCATGTCCACTGAGTTGGTGGTGCCATCCAACCGTCTTATCCTCTGTCATCCTTTTCTCCACCTGCCTGCAGTCATTCCCAGCCTCAGGGTCTTTTCCAAAGAGTCAGCTCTTCACATCAAGTGGCCAAAGTATTGGAGCTTCAGCTTCAGCATCAGTCCTTCCAATGCATATTCAGGGTTGATTTCCTGGTTTGATCTCCTTGCTGTCCAAGGAACTCTCAAGAGTCTTCTCCAGCACCACAGTTCAAAAGCATCAATTCTTTGGCACTCAGCCTTCTTTATGGTCCAACTCTCACATCTGTACATGACTACTGGGAAAGCCATAGCATTGACTATATGGACCTTTGTCGGCAAAGTGATAACTCTGCTTTTTGATAGACTGTCTAGATTTGGCTTCCTTGGTGGCTCAGACAGTAAAGAATCCCCTTGCAATGTGGGAGACTTGGGTTTGATCCCTGGATTGGGAAGATTCCCCTGGAGGAAGGCATAGCAATCCATCTCAGTATTCTTGCCCAGAGGATCCCAGGGATAGAGGAGCCTGGCAGGCTACAGTCCCTGGAGTTGCAAAGACAGACATGGCTGAGTGACTAAGCACACACTAACACTAGATTTGTCATAGCTTTTCTTAGAAGGATCAAGAATCTTTTAATTTCATGGCCGCAGTCTCTCTCCACAGTGATTTTGGGGCCCAAGGAAAGAGAGTCTGCCCCTGTTTCCATTTTTCCCCCATCTATTTGCCATGGGAGTCTCCCCAAAAAAGTTTCCTTCAAAAGCATTTTCAAGTCCTGTATTAAACTCAGTTTCTCCCTAAAGCAAACCAGAGATCACTGCTTGCATAAAGGTAGCTTATTTTACTGAGGAATATAATCTTAGAGATCAAACATGGGAAGCACAGATTTTGAACAGGGAAAGAAGAAAAACCAATGTGGAAATGTGTTACTGGTAAGACACCACAAGCACAACCATTGTTCAGTCTCACAGGATCTTCTGGAAGCCTTGTGTTTCAGAACTGATGGCTTGGTGGCAAGAGGAGGAAGCATTTATCCATTGGTCCTCATCTCTAGTACTTAAGGTTGGAACTTAAGTGGTACACTTCTGGTTGTGTATTCCTTGGGGCAAAACATGGTCTCATGGGTATCCCACACCCTTGTGCCAAGCAGTCTTATGGCAGGAAGTAAGAGTTACATGGTGAAGGCCCCAAATCAGGTACTGTATGACCGAACCAGGGTGAAGATTGTTGCAGTATTTAAAACTAGTCAGCACAGCAGTGGTTACGGTCAGAGAGGGGCTGAGAGGATATGAAATGGTCAGTATAGCCCATCCCTCGCACCACTCAGATCCACCATGCCCTCTACTAAGTGCAATCTGTCAGAGTCCCCTTCAAAGTCGTGATCAACCTTAATCTGTGAGCAGACTGACTTCCAGGATTTATTGGGATGAACTCCAGTCCCCACTTTTGCAGCCAGTACCAAGGTCAGAGTTGACATGAATCATCTCCCTTCTTGTCTATTCACTCTAGAGACTTCCCTCATTCTTATCCAATGCTTTAACTGGCTTAGATTTCTTGTTGCTGAGATGACCTTGATTCTCATACTTGAGAGATCTGAACCCTTAGTTGCCTTTCCGCTTGGTGGTATATTTGCCATAGTCGCCCATTCACATTATCTCTTTGTGCAGAAATACAAATATTTACTCCTCATGTATGTTACAGTTCCACACATACTCCTTCCTGTTCCCGTTATGTGTCACCAATCCTAGCACCGCACAGAAATTTGAGTCAGTTGCCTCCACCTTGGTTGCGGCAATGGCATGAGCAGCCCAAATGACCAAGAGGTAGCTGTAGCTTCAAGTTAAAGTGGAAAATAAGAATATAGTTCTACTTTGTCCGGTGGTAAAAATAATCCCTTTCCAGAAATCAAGTCCACTTATCCTGCAGAACCTATATTTGTGGAAATGGGGAGCACACATTGCACAAGTGAGTCCCTGATTCCGGGATTCCGGGACCCACACCTTCTAGCTGCTAGAGGCAGCAGCATATATTAAAGCCACTGATTTGTGCATATGCACATCCTATAAAGGGCTTCCCTGGTGACTCAGATGGTAAAGACTCTGCTTGCAATGCAGGATACCTGGGTTTGATCCCTGGATTAGGAAGATCCCCTGAAGAAGGAAACTGCAACCTCTCCAGTATTTTTGCCTGTGAAATCCCATGGACAGAGGAGCCTGGGTCCACAGGGTCACAGGAGTTGGACTCAACTTAGCGACTAAATCACCACGATCTAAAGGATTTATAAATGCTTAGCTGCTCAGTCATGCCCGACTCTTTGTGGCCCCAGGGACTGTAGCCCGCCAGGCTCCTCCATACATGAGATTTCCCAGGCAAGAATACTGTCATGGGATGTCGTTTCCTCCTCCAGGGGATCTTCCCAACCTAGGGATTGAACCCTCATCTTCCACATTGCAGGCAGGTTCTTTGCCACTGAGCCATCAGGGAAGCCCGGCACTAACGTGAAACACAAACAAAAGAATACTTTTGTGCCCAAGGCCACAGATCCAGTCACATGCATCTTCCTAAGATTTCATTGTCTCATCTTCTAATTATCTTTCTCCAGAGTCCTGACTGAATAGCCAAACCATTTACTCTGCCCAGGAGCCCAAAGCCAAGGCCACTTTTTCTTCCATGCGAGGTGAACTTCCAAATATTAGTTTTGAAAGTTTACTTCCCTTACCACGTCCTAAGTGAGCCTCAGTTCAGTTCAGTTCAGTCGCTCAGTCCTGTCCGACTCTGCAACCCCATGAATTGCTAGACTGTAGCAATTATCCAGTAATGCTAGCATGAGTAAATTATTGGGTTGTTCAAAAAGTTCATTTGGAAAGATCCTGTGGAAAAACTTGAATGAACTTTTTAACCACCTCAAAGCATCAACTTATCTCTGAAGCATATACCTCAATTCTCACCTCTTTTATTCAGTCATGGTGGTGGGAGGGGGTTGGTACCATACAAATGGACTTGGGTGCTTCACCACCTGTTTAGTTTATGTAATTTACTTCTGTCTTTTGGAACTTCTCAGACTTCATCTTGGATGGTACTTTTATTAGATATCACTACACTTTCTCCCAAAACTTATGATTTAGTGGCTTAGATAGTATACAGTTCTAGTCCCATAGTCAACCAGGCTCTAAGATTGTACATTTGGCCTCTCCTGGGATCTACTATCATGCCAGGAATTGGTTTTTAAATGTTACAGAACTGTCTACTACTCAGGGAATGGCTTCGCTCTAATACACTAGGGTTTTTTTGGTTTTTTACCGTGAGCTTTTGTCTATTGAGGTTTGCCCTCTGGCACATAGGCAGCTTATTAGTATGCCTGAAGTATTGGCCTGGAGAAGGCAATGGCACCCCACTCCAGTACTCTTGCCTAGAAAATCCCATGGACGGGGGAGCCTGGTAGGCTGCAGTCCATGGGGTTGCTGAGAGTTGGACACGACTCAGTGACTTCACTTTCACTTTTCACTTTCACGCACTGGAGAAGGAAATGGCAACCCACTCCAGTGTTCTTGCCTGGAGAATCCCCGGGACGGGGTAGCCTGGTGGGCTGCCGTCTATGGGGTCACACAGAGTCGGACACGACTGAAGTGACAGCAGCAGCAGCAAAGTACTGGCCAATTACTGCTAATCATGTTCAATTTCTATTTATGTCAGCAATATTGTAATCCAGCTTGAGGTATTACAGAATATAAAAATGATCAAGGTCTCTGCAGACTATGTAGTGACAGAGAACAGGAGATTTAGTTTAGCTCTGAGGGAAGAAAATGAATGTATATTGTGCTTCCTGTGGAAAAGTGACCTGATTTTTATTTCTGTCATCAAAGAAGGTTATGGAGAACATGTCCACCAGATCGCTAGTTGCCACAAGCTACCATGTCTAAGAGGCTGACTTAATCTAATACCAAAAAAGGTACCTCTAACATGTGGTAATTAGGATGACCACTGATTAAGCTTTGATGTTTCATTGTCATTTGCCCTGATACATCTGGATTATTCAAAGGCCAGACAAATTAATTACATGATATTATAAGGAGAATCTCCACCTTTGCAACCCTTAGGATTTTAATGGTGGTATGAATGTCTGAAATTCTTCTTGGAATGAAGTACGAGTTCTGACTGCTGTCTTTACTGGGGGTGGTAAGGGCATATACAATATCTAGGGCTTTTCTTAGCTTTTCCTGCCATAGTGACTGCTTCTTCCTAATGAGGTACAGTTTTTCCAACTTCAGAGTATAGCTATATCCAATTTATACATTCAAGAGCCTGGGGAAATAATGAGGTTTTGTCCATGTTCCTATTAAACATTTGAGATTGACTTGAACCCAAACTCACTTTATCACCTGTAGAGGACACCACAAGAGTGGAAGAAATCATGTATAATATTGGTTGGCCAAAAAGTTTATTTGGTTTTTCCCATAGATGTTATGGAAAAACCAAAGGAACTTTGTGACCAACCCAATAGCACAGATGAGAACTCTGATAATATTAATATTTAAGAGGAAGGCAGAGGGGAAACGCGGTAAAAAAGAGAGAGAGAGAGAGAAAGAGGAGTCAGAAAGGACAATGAAGTGAGAGCAATAATCAACAAATGTAGGGAAGAAAATCTTTTTAGGAGGGAGAAGTGATAATGTGAAACAGAGCTGAGTATCACATTAAAAGTTAGAATGACTGAAGTCAATAGGTATAGACAATATGAAGACATTTTTCTTTTGCTTGAACAATTGAAGCAGAAGAGCATGGGGCAAATGCCAGATTGCAAGGGGCTGAGAATTATAGGGAAACTGAAGAAACTTAGGCAATGAGGTGGTTCAGACAGTAAAGAATCTACCTGCAATGCAGGAGACCTGAGTTCAATCCCTGGGTCTGGAAGATCCCCTGGAGAAGAAAATGGCAACCCACTCCAGTATTCTTGCCTGGAGAATCCCATGGACAGAGGACCCTGGCAGTCTACAGTCTATGGGGTCACAAAATCGAACATCACTGAGTGACTAACATTAAACTGTTTTAATAAACTGACCCATGAAAAGGGGACATGAAGGGATGATGATTTGAAGGGAAGAAGAACCAGAGTAAGGTGTGGCTGTTGCTGTTTTTATTTGGTATTGAAACAGTATGAATGAGTTTTAGTCAGATGAGAGAGAGAAATCAAAGTAATAGGAAGGTGAATTAAAAAAAAGATTCCTTTTTCCCCTAAACACTTTTATACTTCCAATTCTTATGTGAATAATGAAAGATTTTCCCATAGCCCCCTCTAGAATCAAATTTTTAGTCTCTTTTATTGGCTAATTTTACAACCAACATTTTAATTTTATTTTCTTATTGCTTGTAGCTTAGTTCAGGAAGATTTTGCAAAACTATTAAATGTTACACTGCAGCATAAGAAAAGGCAGGCATAATTCCACAATTACCTTGCTCAAATTGAAGCTGTCCAAATTTGAATTATTGGAGCTTTTAAAGAGATAACGACCCATTTCATTTTATTGTCTCTTAATATATGACAGCACTGTAGAATTAAAGATCACACACACTGATGATGAAAGCCCTTGTATTGGAAAATGGGATATTCCGGTATGCCTGAAAAGATTGATTAAGAAATGAACCAAGATAAGTATGTTGTTGTTTCAAAGTAATCAGGCCTTTGGGACTACTTAAGGTTATAAACAGAAGCAGGTGTCTAATTCTTCATGAGTCGTTTTTACCACTGAGAACACAGATCACATTGTGTGTGTTTGCGTGTGTGTGTGTGTATGTGTAGCATATCATTTCTGGAAGATGCTGTACGCTGCAGAAATTAATTTCCTTTAGTTCTTTTTACAAGTGGAGTCCTTCTTTGGATGTATTCTTATGGAAATACACCTGAATATATGTGATGTGTTATGTACAAATGTATTTGTGAATTTGCGCATAAATACACAGGTTCGTATATACATATAGGTGCATATGTTTGTATGTTTGTATGTGCAAATTAAAATTCAATCATTGGTGTTGGCCTCATTTGAATCACCCTTGTGTGTTCAATTATTATTTTAAGATTTCCTTTCAGATGTGGGAAAATAAGTCAGTTAGGTATGTATGCTTAGTTTGGAGAAAAACATAGATAAGTCATACTATAGCCTTAAATGTTACTAAATTACTATGTTTTACTGAGAAATAATTGACATACATCACTAAGGCATACAGCATGAAGATTTGATTTACATGTATTGTGAAATTATTATTGCAGTAGTTCCAGTAAGCATCCATCATCTCAAAGGTACAATGCTGCTGCTGCTAAGTCGCTTCAGTCGTGTCTGACTCTGTGCGACCTCATAGACGGCAGCCCACCAGGCTCCACTGTCCCTGGGATTCTCCAGGCAAGAACACTGGAGTGGGTTGCCATTTCCTTCTCCAATGCATGAAAGGGAAAAGTGGAAGTGAAGTCACTGAGTCGTGTCCTACTCTCAGCAACCCCATGGACTGCAGCCTACCAGGCTCCTCCATCCATGGGATTTTCCAGGCAAGAGTACTGGAGTGGGGTGCCATTGCCTTTTCCAAAGATACAATAAAAATACAATAAACAAGAAAAGAAAAAAATTTTCTCCTTGTGATAATTCTTAGAATTTATTCTCATAACAACTTTCCTACATAATCATATGGCAGTAATTGGTTATTTTTATCATGTTGAACATTACAACTCTAGTATTATTTATCTTACAGCTGGAAATGTGTACATCTTGGCCATTTTCCTCCAATTCTCTCCTTCCCCCACACTCTGCCACTGGTCACCACATATCTGATCTGTCTTTCTTCAAGTTTGATTGGGTGGTAGATTTAGGTTCCGTATATAAGAGAGATCATACAGTATTTGCCTTTCTCTGTCTGACTTACTTCACTTAGCTTAATGCCTTTAAGGTTCATCCCATGTTGTCACAAATGTTAGAATTTTCTCACTTTTTATGGCTAAATAACAGTCCATTGTGTGTGTATACATATACATACTTTTTACCATTCCTTTCCATTATAATTTATTGCAAGATATTGAATATAGTTTCATATACTATAACTAGGACCTTGTTGTTTATCTGTAGTAGTTTGCTGATATCTTTTATTTACTTGCCTGGTTGCTCGATGTAAGTACTGTGTTGAATAGGAGTAGTAAGATTGGGCACCATTGTCTTGTTCCTGATTGCAAAGATAAAGCTTTCAACCTTTCATCATTGAGTATAATATTAACTCTGGGCTGGTCATGTAGGTCTTTATTAAGATATGTTCCTTCTCTGCCTAATAACTAAGAGTTGTTACCATGAATGGATGCTGAGTTTTGTCAAATGCATTTTCTGTACCAGTTGAGATGATTATGATTATACTGTTTCATTTTTTTAATGTGATGTATCACACTGATTGATTTGCAAATGTTGAACCATTCCAGGGATAAATCCCACCGGATCATGGTGAATGATTCTTTTAATGTGCTGATAAATTTAACTTGGAAGTATTTTATTGTGAGTTTTTGCATCTATATTCACCACTAGCAGTTTTCATTTCTACTGGAGTCCTTTTCTGGCATTGGTATCAGGATAATGCTAGCCTCACAAAATGAGTTTGTGAGTGTTCTCTCCTCTTCAGTTTCTCAAAAATGTTTCAGAAGGGTTGATGTTAATTCTTCTTTAAATGTTTGGCAGAATTCACCAGTGGAGCCATCTCAGTTCAGTTCAGTCGCTCAGTCCTGTCCGACTCTTTGCAGCCCCATGGACTGCATGCCAGGCCTTCCTGTTAATCACCAACTCCTGGAGTTTACTCAAACTCATGTTCATTGAGTCAGTAATGCCATTCAACCATCTCATCCTGTGTCATCCCCTTCTCTTCCCACCTTCAATCTTTCCCAGCATCAGGGTCTTTTCAAATGAGTCAGTTCTTTGCATCAGGTGGCCAAAGTATTGGACTTTCAGCTTCAGCCTCAGTCCTTCCAGTGAACACCCAGGACTGATCTCCTTTAGGATGGACTGGTTGGATCCCCTTGCAGTCCAAGGGACTCTCAAGAGTCTTCCCCCACCACAGTTCAAAAGCATCAATTCTTCAGCCCTCAGCTTTCTTCACAGTCCAACTTTCACATCCATACATGACTACTGGAAAAACCATAGACTTGACTAGACAGACCACTGTTGGCAAAGTAATGTCTCGGCTTTTTAATGTGCTGTCTAGGTTGTTCATAACTTTCCTTCCAAGGAGTAAGTGCCTTTTAATTTCATGGCTGCAATCACCATCTGCAGTGATTTTGGAGCCCCCCAAAATAAAGTCAGCCATTGTTTCCAGTTTCCCCATCAATTTGCCATGAAGTGGTGGGACCAGATGCCATGATCTTAGTTTTCTTGAGTTTTAAGCCAACTTTTTTACTCTCCTCTTTCACTTTAATCAAGGGGCTCTTTAGTTCTTCTTTGCTTTCTGCCATACAGGTGGTGTCATCTGCATATCTGAGGTTGTTGATATTTTTCCCGGCAATCTTTATTCCAGTTTGTACTTCATCCAGCCTGGCATTTCTCATGATGTACTCTGCATATAGGTTAAATAAGCAAGGTGACAATATACAGCCTTGACATACTCCTTTTCCTATTTGGAACCAGTCTGTTGTTCCATGTCCCAGTTCTGACTATTGCTTCCTGACCTGCATATAGATTTCTCAAAAGGCAGGTCAGGTGGTTTGGATTTCCCAACTCTTGAAGAATTTCCCACAGTTTGTTGTGATCCATACAGTCAAAGGCTTTGGCATAGTCAATAAAGCAGAAGTAGATGTTTTTCTCAGAAAAGGCAATGGCACACCATTCCAGTACTCTTTTGTCTAGAAAATCCCATGGATGGAGGAGCTTAGCAGGCTTTAGCCCATGGGATTGCTAAGAGTCGGACACAACTGAGAGACTTCACTTTCACTTTTCACTTTCATGCATTGGAGAAGGAAATGGCAACCCACTCCAATGTTCTTGCCTGGAGAATCCCAGAGACTGGGGAACTTGGTGGGCTACCATCTATGGGGTTGGGCAGAGTCAGACATGACTGAAGCAACCTAGTAGCAGCAGCAGCAGATGTTTTTCTGGAACCCCCTTGCTTTTTTGATGATCCAACAGATTTGGCGATTTTATCTCTGGTTCCTCTGCTTTTTCTAAATCCAGCTTGAAAATCAGAAAGTTTATGGTTCACATACTGTTGAAGCCTAGCTTGGAGAATTTTGAGTATCACTTTGCTAGCATGTGAGATGAGTGCAATTGTGTGGTAGTTTGAGCATTCTTTGGCATTGCCTTTCTTTGGGATTGGAATAAAAACTGACCTTTTCCAGTCCTGTGGCCATTGCTGAGTTTTCCAAATTTGCTGGAATATTGAGTGCAGCACTTTCACAGCATCACTTTTCACGATTTGAAATAGCTCAACTGGAATTCCATCACCTCCACTATTTTGTTCATAGTGATGCTTCCTAAGGCCCACTTGACTTCACATTCCAGGATGTCTGGCTCTAGGTGAGTGATCATATCAACGTGATTATCTTGGTCGTGAAGATCTTTTTTGTACAGTTCTTCTGTGTATTCTTGCCACCTCTTCTTAATATCTTCTGCTTCTGTTAGGTCCATACCATTTCTGTCCTTTATCAAGCCCATCTTTGCATGAAATGTTCCCTTGGTATCTCTAATTTTCTTGAAGCGATCTATAGTCTTCCCCATTCTATTTTTCCCCTCTATTTCTTTGCATTGAACACTGAGGAATGATCACAAGATCACTTTCTCATCTCTCCTTGCTCTTCTTTGGAACTCTACATTCAAATGGGTATATCTTTCCTTTTCTCCTTTGCCTTTTGCTTCTCTTCTTTTCACGGCTATTTGTAAGGCCTCCTCAGACAACCAATTTGCCATCTTTCATTTCTTTTTCTTGGGGATGGTCTTAATCCCTGCCTCCTGTACAATGTCACGAACCTCTGCCCATAGTTCTTCAGGCACTCTATCAGATCTAATGCCTTGAATCTGTTTCTCTCTTCTACTGTATAATCATAAGGGATTTAATTTAGATCATACCTGAATGGTCTAGTGGTTTTCCCCACTTTCTTCAATTTAAGTCTGAATTTGGCAATAAGGAGTTCATGATCAGAGCCATAGTCAGCTCATTGTCTTGTTTTTTTTTGTCTGTATAGAGCTTCTCCATCTTTGACTGCAGAGTATAATCTATCTGATTTTGTTATTGACCATCTGGTGATGTCCATGTGTAGAGTCTTCTCTTGTGTTGTTGGAAGAGGTTGTTTGCTATGAGCGGTGTGTTCTCTTGGCAAAACTCTATTAGCATTTGCCCTGCTTCATTTAGAATGTTTGGCCTTCATTCCAAGGCCAAATTTGCCTGTTACTCCAGGTATTTCTTGACTTCCTACTTTTGCATTCCAGTCCCCTATAATGAAAAGCACATCTTTTTTGGGTGTTAGTCTAGAAGGTCTTGTAGGTCTTCATAGAACCATTCAACTTCAGCTTCTTCAGCATTACTAGTCAGGGCATAGACTTGGATTACCGTGATATTGAATGGTTTGCCTTGGAAACGAACAAAGATCATTCTGTCATTTTTGAGGTTGCACCCACATACTGCATTTTGGACTCTTTTGTTGACTATGATGGCTACTCCATTTCTTCTATGGGATTCTTGTCCACAGTAGTAGATATAATGGTCATTTGAGTTAAATTCACTCATTCCAGTCCCTTTTAGTTCACTGATTCCTAAAATGTCAACGTTCACTCTTGACATCTCCTGTTTGACCACTTCCAATTTTCTTCATTACAGATTTTCTTATTACTGATTAAATCTTCTTACCAATCTATTCAAAGATTTTATTTCTTCCTGATTCAGTCTTGGTAAGATGTATGTCTCTAAGAATGTTCCCATTTCTTCTAGTCTGTTTGTATATAGTTGTTCATAATAGCACTTATAATCCAGGAATTGTCACCAACCCTTCTGGTAAGATGAGGCTGTAAGAATCTCTTCAAAGGGGGTAGGGCTGTGACTCAGCACCTTTGCCTGGATGCAGGCAAACTGGGTTTGAGGGCCAGTGGAACTCCTCATTAGAGGACTCAAGCCAGGCAGATCTGAGTCCCCTGGTCAGAGTGCACCCTTGACTTGATTGTGCAGATGAATAAACCCGCTCGTTGGGGTTCCTACTTGGGCACTGCAGGTAAGGAACTCAGTCCGCCTGGATCCATGTGCTGGATGTTGCAAGCCCCTCTGCCCTTTTCCATCACAGATTCTCAGTGATTGAGCCCCACAGATGCCACCACAATCCCTGGGGAGTGAGAACAGAGTAGGGCTTCCCACAGAGGAAACACACAATGCTGGGTGTGGAAGCTACTTGTTCGCCTTGGATTTTTCTTCTTCCACTGGAGGGACTGAAGGCTCAGGAAAGACCTCTCTGCACTGTGCTGACCTAGAGGAGGAGCGATACAGTCTTCAAGTAGCTGTCCTCGTACACTTCTAAGACAGTCTGTCTTGGTCTCTAAGGAGAAAGGAGGTGGTTTAGCCTCACCCCCATGTTGTAGGATTCTCTCAGTGGTATCTTGTTCTTGAATAGTTTTGGCTTTGAATAGTTTTATTCTTATAAAGAAGAGGAGCAAAATCCTAGGAACACTTGTATCACCATTCTAGTAATATCGCTTCTACTCTTTTTTTAATGAGTTTTTGCATTTATTAATTTATTTTTATTATTCTATTATTTATTTTGTAATTGGAGTATAACTGCTTTACAATATTGTGTTAGTTTCTGCTGTACAACAATGTGAATTGCTATATGCACACATATATCTCTTCCCTCTTGAGGAGATCCCAGCTCCCCGTGCATCCCATCCCTCTACGTCATCGCAGAACACTGAGCTGAGCTCCCTGAGCTATACAGCAGCTTCCCATTAGCTATCTGTTTTACACCTGGTAGTGTATATAGGTCAATACTACTCTCTCAATTCGTTCCATCTTTTCCTTCCCCAACTGTGTTCACAAGGCCACTCTATTTTTTTTCTTTTTTTTTTTAAATTTTTTATTTTAACTTTAGTTTACTTTACAATACTGTATTGGTTTTGCCAAACATTGACATGAATTCACCATGAGTGTACATGCGTTCCCAAACATGAATCCCCTCCCACCTCCCACCCCATAACATCTCTCTGGGTCCTCTCCATCTATTTTTTAATCTGCCTTTTCCTCCACTCTTTACATAGTTAAGAACTGTGTAAAATCTGAATCCTAAGTATAATTCTTAATGTGATGTGATAATAATACATGATTAGGAAAAAATAAAAAGGAAAATTTTCAATGAAAAAAGAATCCAGAAACAAAAATTCATAGGGCCAGGTAAGGTATCTACAGGCTCATTCCCTATTAAGTTTTTCATCTGACATCAGCTCACTCTTCAACATTATATGAATTCTTATGAGTCTATAGAGAAAGAAAATAAAATCAAGTTAAAAGAACATCTTTATTAGGTCATTTACTCCTCTTAACATAGTCCTTCCATTTGAACATTTACAATAAAACAGACTTAATTCTTTGCCTACTTATTGGAAGTTTAACAAAGAAAATGGAATTGTAGAAGGAGCCACAGATCGTAGACAAAGTATTTTTGCAAACTCTCCCAGGAAGTGACTGAGTTCTGTGACTGATGTAATTAAAAGCATCTCTGGGAGTTTTGCCATTGGATATCTGGGAGCTGGGCACATATGTGAATTATTGGATATTTCTCCTTTACTTATAATTCATCACTAAATTCTAAGACCATATGATATTTGTCCTCAATAGAAATATACTATGATACACTGAAATAATTTAGTGTTTTAGTCACTGGCCTACCATCAAAAGTTGTAACTCAAAGTTTATGTTTCTTTCTAATTACATTTGCTTTCCTTAGTCACCAAGACCTAAGCAAGTGATAATATTTATATCTCTAACAACTGTGTTTTATTTATACAAAGGAAGAACACAAACAAGCTTTCATTAAACAATGACTGTATGCCAATCACTGTGAAATATGCTTTCACATGTGGTGTTTACTCCTTGCAATAACACTAAGGGATTAATATCATTATCCCCATTTTACAGGCAATACTATGAAGAAGTTAGGTTCCAAGCGAGTTCTCTCTGATTGAAAAGCCCTGGTTTGTGCTGACAGTCAAAGGAAATGAGGACTTTCTTCCATTAGATTTTTTGGAGTTGGCCTCAGTTATCCAGTGTTTTTCAAAACAGTCACACTTTAATAAACTTGGATTTCACAAGCTCATTTCACCTTTAAAAGTGAAAATGTGAATATAAACAACAGTATATTTGGTCTTATTCATCCACTCATCAACCTTTATTGAGTATCAATGTGCAATCAACTATTTAAGGACCTGAGAACAAAAGAGGAAAAGCTCTAGTCATCAAGAGCCTCACGTCCTAGTGAAGTCTATGAGGGAAAGCTCCATCTCCACTGATGAAAATAATATACAAGAGTATTCTGAATACTAATTGACCAATGCTATTGACCAATGCTACACCTTCTGGAAGTGGGTCTTATGCATTACTATGGCAATGGTTTATCTCCCAGGCCTCAAACTTTTTTTTCAGTTACCCTGAAGAATTAAGAATATAAGGAGTAAACCCCAAATCAAAACCAGTATCCACAAGACAGTCAGTATGGAGACAAGGCAAGAATTAAATGATGCTTCCAGCACAGTGCAACTACCATCTTTATGTGAAGATAAATATAAGAGAGATAAGGAGAAATTTAAAGTGGCCACAGTGAGACTGATGTAAATGAATGGTGAGCCACTCTATATAATGACAACATGGTTAGCAGCACATATGAAGGCTGTATATTTTATTGGTGAAATCATTTATTCATACAATAGCACTGTTTGAATATTCAGAAACAGCCTTAAACTTCTCATTTTTTGGCCTACCATTTTTAAATAATGGTTCTTTGGCACCCTGAAGTCAATTCTTCCCATGTGCATTTTTACTTCTCTTATTACTTTTGCCCTTTAAACCTTTGGATTCAGTGGGAAAAAACTGACAGAAATGTGTTCCAATTCTAGGTCTGCTATTTATATACCAGCTATAGTTACATTTATTTGAAAAATAACTCCCTGAATCTTGGTTTCTTAGTTACTTTACTCTAAGAACAAAACTGAACTGTTGTTTAGTTGCTGAGTCGTGTCTGACTCTTTTGCAACCCCATGGACTGTGGCCCATTAGGCTTCTCTGTCCATCGGATTTCCCAGGCAAGAATACTGGTGTGGGTTGCCATTTCCTCCTCCAGGAGATCTTCCTGACCTCGGGTCATACCTGAGTCTCCTGCATTGGCAGGCATGTTCTTTACCCCTGAGCAACATCAAAACAATAATACCTACCATAAAGGTTTGTGAAAAATAAGTGAAATTTAAGTTGCCTATCATGTAAGTAGGAATTTAGTAAATTTAGTTAAATCCCTGGACTATCTCTTCCTGTTTTAATACCATATAAATGTAGTTCTTTACAGAAACTTAGTTTTTTAAATTATGTGCCTAATTCAAAGTAGGTCTTCAGTAAATACCTGTGGATTAAGTGCTCATATTTTGTATTTCAAGTATTTTAAATTCAATTCACTTAAGGGAAGTAACTATGTACAACTTAGTAAATATCATGTTTGGGGCATATCAAATTATTTTACCACTAGTGTATTAATTCAAGATGGAAACCCAGTCTTAGTGTCTTCTTTTTTTGTTTGTTTTAGAGTTTGGTTCAGCCCTTGGAAAGCTTTCTAACCATTAGAACTACCCTACAATGGAGTGGAATGAATTGTTCAGGAGTAGGCTCCAAATTTCTGCAGATGCTAACAAAGGCTGAATAGACATCCATTAGGAAAGTGGTAGAGATTTCTAAATTAGTTGGAAATTGTCCAAGATAATTCCCAAGGTCTCTTCTCTCTCAATGATCTCATAACTCTCAACAGCATACAGTGCTTCACTTAGAAGCAAGTAAGAAAAAGAAGCTATGATTTCCCATTGTGTCTTTCACAGGAACACTTCAAGCATTATTTCATCTCAAATCCTCTTTATAGGTAATAATAATAGCTAACAATATTGTAAATCCACCAGGTACTATTCTGAGTTCTTTATGTGCATTCACTCATTTAATCCTTACAACAATCCTAGGAGATAGGTACTACTAGCATTGCTATTTTACACTGGAGGAAAGTAATGAGTAGAAAAAGTCAAATAACTTGCCCAAGGTCAAGTAAGTAAGTGATGGAGCTGGGAATCAAATTCAAAGGAGGTCCAGCTCTAAATCCTACTAGCATGCAATACCAGAGGGTCTCACACAGTACAAGCCTGTTTCTCACAGATCCAGAGTTTGTCCCACTAAACTAGAAGTTCATAAAGGTGTAGACCATATCTATTTATATTCATCCTTGAAACTATGGCACCACCCCACTCCAGTACTCCTGCCTGGAAAATCCCATGGACGGAGGAGCCTGGTGGGCTGCATGCAGTCCATGGGGTCACTAAGAGTCGGACATGACTGAGTGACTTCACTTTCACTTTTCACTTCCATGCATTGGAGAAGGAAATGGCAACCCACTCCAGCATTCTTGCCTGGAGAGTCCCAGGGATGGGGGAGCCTGGTGGGCTACTGTCTATGGTGTCGCACAGAGTCGGACACGACTGAAGCAACTTAGCAGCAGCAGTAGCAGCAGCAACACATAACAGGTAACCAATGAATGATTTTCTTTCTTGCTTAAGATTAATCTGGCTCCTCTTTTTCACGTTTTTTAAAAAGTTGTGTGTTTTTGTTTAGTTACTAAGTTATCTCTGACTCTCTGTGACCCAATGGATTATAGCCCATCAGCTCCTCTGTCCATGGGATTTCTCAGGTAAGAGTACTGGAGCAGGTTGTCATTTCCTTCTCGAGGGAAATCTTCCCAACTGGGGGTTAAACTCACGTCTCTTGCATTAGCAGGCAGATTCTTACCACTGAGCCAAGGAACCTCCCTTTTAAAAGTCATATCATAGGAAAGTGTGTTGTTTAGCTCTTATACTAAGATTATTATTTAACCTGATTAGAAATAAGAAGTGACTCAGAAATGCTTGTTTTTACTGTATTTAGAACAAAAATGCTGAAGCTGGAGCTCCAGTATTTTGGTCATCTGATGTGAACAGATGACCTATTAGAAAAGTCTCTGATGCTGGGAAAGATTTAAGGAAGAAGGAGAAGAGGGTGTCAGAGGATGAGATGGCTGGACGACATCACTGATGCAATGAATATAAACTCTGGCAAACTCTGGGAGATAGTGAAGCACAGGGAGGCCTGGTTTGCTACAGTCCATGGGATTGCAGAGTCAGACACGACTGGGAGATTGAACAACAGAACCAAAAGACCTTTCAGATGACTTAGGATGAATACATAAAACATGGTAGGATGACCTACATTAGAAGTAGGTAAGAATAAAAAGCAAAACCAATGGCAGAAACATACCAAGGAGACAGTTTAATATATATACGCATGCTATCCCATACAGTTACTTCAAATGGGACACACGTTTGTTCTGAGCTTTCCAAAACAGTCACAGGAAAAGGGAAATTGATCAGCTTCAAATTTTAGCTGTCCTCAAAATACAAAAAGAATATTTCTCAAGAGAAGCAAATCTATTCTTAGTGTCAAACTAGGAAAAACTCTCTTCCAAAGATCAAAAGAGACTTCAAAAGGAAATGAACAATGTCTTCCACAAAATTCTGTGAGTATTTTTCTTGACACTACCTTTTATATGAGATTAAGGTCTTATACCAAATCTCTTTAGTTGGGAGGGGGCCACATAGCACGTTCCTCCTCTGTAACCAGTCGGTATTCAATCAGAAGACTGAGGTGAATTGCCAAGATCCAAAGTGATAGTCCAAATCACTGTTTAATTCTGAGTTAGAGTTAGCAATAAATTGAGTCAATATCCTGCATAAAGTCTTTTTGTTGTTTTGTTTTTTTCTAAATTTTACTTTTTAAGGGGTAGTTAGAGACTTTGGGAAGGTCATGTACACACTGTTATATTTCAAATGGATAACCAACAAAGACTTATTGTATGGCACATGGAACTCTGCTCAATATTATGTGCCAGCCTGAATGGGAGAGGGGTTTGGGGGAGAACAGATACATGTGTATGTATGGCTGAGTCCCTTCACTGTTCACCTGAATTGATCACAAAATTGTTAATCAGCTCTATCCCCATACAAAATGTTTTTGGTCATAAACTCTTTATTTTTTAAAAAATCTTTCTAATTTATTTATTTATTTATTTTTGCACAGCAGCTTGAATCTAACGGTCCCTTCAAATGCTGTTTCCCATTTCCTTTAGGCCAAACCTGCAACTTTTTTTTCTTTTTGGTTTTCAATTTTCAATTGCAAGATAATTGCTTTACAATTTTTGTGTTGGTTTCTGCTGTACAACAAAGCGGATCAGCCGTAAGTATACACATATCCCCTCCCTCGTGAGCCTCCCTTCCTTCCTTCCATCCCACCACTTTAGGTCATCACAGAGCTCCAGGCTGGGCTCCTTGTGTTATACAGTAACTTCCCACTAGCTATCTGATTTATGCTTGGTATATATGTCAATGCTACTGTTTTTGAGAGGGTTGGAGGAATCCAAAGAGTAAACCTACAGTTCTTAACAAGATCCACAAGGCTCCCCAGCAGCCTCACCCACCACACCTTGTTCCACTATACCTACTGTTCCCTGTCCTTAAGCTAAATTACCATCATTTTTTCCTCATGCCATTGTCATTCCATGTCAGTGGTTCTGCACACACCATTCTATTTGCTTGCAACTTGTTCTCCTTTCCAACTGTGCCATCCCTTACCTAGTTAATTCTTGCTTCCCAAAAGTTACTCTTGGACCAAGATGTGTCTGTATTTCCCTTAAGTGGACTGGGCAGCTAGCATCATTACCAAAGGTCTTCACACTCTGTAAAAAGTATCCGTGCTTCATGAGCTCATTCACTTTATCCTTCATTTGTTCAACAGTTAATCTCAGATGAGCATCTCCTTTGAACTAGGTACGTTTCTAGCCCTGAGATACAGCCATGAACAAAATATACAAATATTCCCACCCTCACATAGCTTTCATTCTAGTGTGTGGAGCTATTAATAAATGTCCTCGCTAAAATACAAGCATCACGTGGTCATTCACAATTTCTATCTTACTGATGCAACCCCTAGCATCAAGCACAAGATGTTGCATAGAATTTATATCAGAATACCATGGGTATAGACATGCAAGCAAATGACCCTAAAACTGCAGTGGCTTAAAGCAATGCAGGTTTGTTTTCTGACCGTTTTATATAACTGGGATCTCTTCCTATCCTCCCATCACAGTCACTCAGGGACATAGATCAGAAGAAAAGCCATCCTTACAAATACTGCTGATCATTATACTAGAGAGAACTCTCCAGAATTTTAACCAGGAGTAAATATCTCTCCAAGGTTTTAACCAAGAGTTGAATACTGCTCCACACCTGAAGTGCTGCACTAGACACTTCCACTTATAAGTCACTGGCCAAAATTAGTCAAATGAGTCACCTGGCCATATACAACAATTAATACAAAGGGCCAGAGGGAAGAAACAGGTATTTGGCAGCTGTCACTGTTGACTGCAACAGAAAGAACTCAATGAACATTTGAGGAAAAGAAGACTGAATCACAGTGAGGACTAGTTGTGACAAAGATAAAAACCATGTCTTTTCTCTGCATGAATTCCTCTGTGAAATATGTTTGCTCCTATTGTGCCATATGCAAGGATTAAGCTAATGATAAATTGAGGATGCATTGCTTCTGCTCACATCATCTACTCACAGCTTGATTAAACACAACCAGGATGGCAAAATGGTTATCCACAAAATATAAAGCAGATATCCTTCAGGCAAGATAACTAAAATTTCACTATGTATTAAAGTGATTATTCAAATGAACTATAAAATATTTCATAGGTCGAATTTCATTAGACTAGTTCACATGGCTATTTTCTTTGCACTGCTTTGCAAATCAACCTTAAACACATTCTGCAGGGTTGATTGAAAAGCAAAATCTATTACACATTTTTCTCTCCTTGCCAACTATAATTTTGTATTTTGCCTGAATATTCAATTTTCTATATTTAATTAAAAATTAATTAAAATTCATTAGAGTATAAATTGTAACTCATCATTCCATTGAATCCTAACTATAGGTCATGCTTCTTAAACACAGAAATAGCCTAGCATTTTATTTCAACATGAGTTGAAGAACTGTCAAGATTATAGTATTTTGGTGCCCAGATGGGGATTTGGTTTTTGTTTGACTGAATTCTGTCTTTAATTTAGGACCTGAAAGGAGCTTTGGGGACTTAAATTAGAAGGTTTAGCCAGAGCAATAAGAAAACCTAATGGGGCAAGCCCAGACAGAAATGCGGGCGGAGAAGCCTGAGCCAGAGCCCGACCAGGAGCAGATCTCCGGGGCTCCAGCTGTGGGGACTGCTGGGTCTGGCAGCGGTGGTGACACTGTGGGCCAGCCTATTAAAAAAAGAAAGAAAAAGAAAACCCAGCAGGAAATTCTTCTTGAAATTGAGGGTTTTTTTCTTGTGTGAGATATATTTGCCTCTGCTTAGTGGGATTTTGATCTATATAATTCTGACAATTATGAGCCCCTACCTGAGGAATAATCCACAATACTATGCTTTAGAGCTATGCTTCCCACTTGAGGTCTTAGGACATACAGTTGGGTACCTGAACATTTCCTATGTAAGTTGTTAAATGTTCCATTTCTACTTGATAATGATTCAAACACATAGATAAATAAACACATATACATATAAAATATTCTAGATACTCAAGTTGATAAATGCCATCATTCCTTTTATTTCTGACTTTAATCTTTGTTTGAATTATATTTATTTATTTCATTAAGAATATAGCATGAGCTCTGTCCTCTTACAATACACTATTCTGGACTCTCGGTACCCTGTTAGACAGCAGATCTGTAGAGCTTGTTGATTTTTCTTAACTGAAACTTTATGCCTAACCTATTAATAATGTCCTTTTCCGCCCTTCCTTCTAGCTGTTGGTGACCATCATTTCAGCCTCTGATTTTATGAATCTGACTCCTTTAATTTTCTCATGTAAGTGGAATCAAGCAGTACTGGTCTTTCTGTGGCTTAGTTCACCTAGCATAATGTCCTCAAAGTCTATATATTATCCCATATCGTAGAACTTTCTTCTTTTTAAAGATTGAAATAGATCACGTTTTCTTTGTCCATTCATCTGTTGGTAGACATTAAGGCTGTTCTCACATCTTATCTATTTGAATAGTTCTACAATGAACATCAGTGTCCTGCATCTCTTTGAGATCCTTATTTCTGTTGTTTTACTGACACCAAGCAGTGCTACTTTAGTTATTCTAACTGTTGAATATATAGAATGCAATAGGAAAATTGAGAATTTAAGCACGTGAAACATAAATAATAAGCTATGAAACAGTAGTTATAAAATAACTAGAATAAGATTGGTCTTAATGTAAGTACATATAACCAAGAAGAACCTATACTGTCACAGTTGGTGCTAAATGCAAGCATCAAATGCAATGCGATGTCAGCTAAGAATATCCGCCACATTAAATCACTGTTGGCAATTTCAGTTTTATCAGTTGTGTAATTTTACTTCCATTTGATTAGTACATTTTTGAAATGTAATTATTTTTAATTGAAGGATAATTGCTTTACAATGTTGTGTTCGTTTCTGCCATACGCCAGCATGAATCAGCCATAGTTATATATGTGTCCCCTCCCTCCTGAACCTCCCTCTCACCTTCCACCTCCACCCATCCCCCTAGGTTGTCTCAGAGCCCCGGTTTGAGTGCCCTGAGTCATACAGCAAATTCTCACTGGCTATCTGTTTTACGTGTGGTGGTGTATGTGTTTTCATCCTGCTCTTTCCATTCACCCTCCCTTTCCTTCCCCCGTGTCCACAAGTGTGTTCTCTATGTCTTTGTCTCCATTGCAACCCTGCAAGTACTTTCATCAGTGCCATCTTCTAGATTCCATATACATGTGTTAATATACAATGTTTGTTTACCTCTTTCTAACTTAACTTCACTCTATATGATAGGCTCTAGGTTCATCCACCTCATTAGAACTGACTCAAATGCATTCCTTTTTAGGACTGAGTAATATTCCATTGTGTATATGTACCACAGCTTCTTTATCCATTCATCTGTCGATAGAAGACATCTAGGCTGCTTCCATATCCTAGCGATTGTAAATAATGCTGCAATGAACATTGAGGTACATGTATTTTTTTCAGTTATTGTTTCCTCAGGATATATGCCCAGTAGTGGGATTGTTGGGTCATATGATAGTTTCATTCATAGTTTTTTAAGAAATCTCCATACTGTCTTCCATAGTGAATATATCGATTTACATTCCCACCTAATTGGTAAATTTTTAGTTTATACTCTACCCGTACGGTAAACATTTGCCTTCTTATTCATTTGAAAGTTTGTATCTGTTTGATGTGGCACTAAGAGTAAAATTCAAACCCCTTTCCATGATCTGTAAGGTCAGGATCGACCTGGTCTCTTCCCTCCTGGCCTCTTGGCATCTTGCTACACTTCTTGTGTCACTGTGCTCCAACTCCACTGGCTTTTCTGACAATTCTTAAAGCACACCCAGCCCTCTCTTAATTTGGTGTCTTTATACTTGGTGTTTTCTCTGCCTGGAAACTTTTTCAGGCTCTTATAACAGAACTAGTAGCGTAGTAATGTCTCATCTCTACAGTTTTAGCTTAAAATACCCTTTAAAGGGGGCTTTCTCTGACTTCACTATCTCCTCTACCATTATTTTCTGTCAGAGTCCCTGTTTATTTCCTTCATGGTACTTAGCTCATTTACAGCCTTTTGTTTATTAAGTTGATCATTGCTTGACTGCCCTGAACAACACACACACCTCAGAATATAAAGTCTGTGAGTACAGTGATCCTATTTGTCTTCATTTGTCTTCATTTCTGAAGACTGTTTGGTCCATACAATAATATTTGACCCAATAAAATATGCGTCCATCACAAGTCTCCAATACTATCTTTCTTTCTGAAAATCTATGTTAATTTCATCAATGAAGGGTGGCATGTTGTGTTTTATGTATTATTTATTGTCTCTGATTACTTATGGCATTGAAAATGTTTGCATATTTATTGGCCATATATATTTTTGCTGGACAATTTCATGTTCTTTGCTCACTTTTCATTAAGGGGAATCATTTCATTTATTATAAGCATTATTTATATAGTCAAGATTTTGATCTCTTAACCATTTGTCCATTACAAACATGTGACTTGCAATATTTTATTATTTTTGTACCCAGTACTTTCTCTTTTTGATATGAGAGTTTTCAGTGTTTTTCAGGTGGATGTTACTAATCATATTTCACAGGTGAGTAAACAGAGACTGAGAGAAAAAAATTTACAAATGATTCATTTTTAATATGAATTCTCTAACTCAAAACTCATAGTTTTTTCATTCTCCAGATCAGCTGATTTTTGCACATTTAGAGACACAATATGTCTCAATGTCTGACAGTGGATATTTAGCCAAAGTTACATTTCTGTGCATATGTTTAAGAGAAGAAATAAGTCTGATTGCTTTATGTCACATCATGAATATATCATGATGCTATCTAGTAAAAGATCTCGGGCCCCAGGGGGAATAAATTAGCAGTTTGGGATTAACATATACACACTACTATATATAAAATAGATAACTAACAAGGACCTACTATATAGCACGGGAACTATATTCAGTATCTTATAATAAAAAAGAGTTTGAAAAAATAACTGTCACTTCGGTGTATAGCTGGAATTAACACACGTTTGCAAATCAACTAGATGTCAAATAAATAAATAAATAGATTCATGGAATCTCAATTTGAGAAAGGCTGTTCTGGTGTTTTTCAATGGAAATTGCTCATTTGCCTGCATGGAGATCATGTGGGCTAACTGAAACCCATGTTTCTGAACGAAGGGCTAACTTGTTTAATAATCACCTCAGCATGGCAGCAGAGAAGTGATATCTTGTCTTAATCAGACCCTCTAATTGATAGTCCTATATATCCTTGGCTAATACAAATGGGAATATGCATGATTTCCTAATTAGTTATTAGGTGGACAAAAATGTTTAATTATATAAAATCCATTTGGGGAGAGGAAACTCAATGGTATTCTTCTTTGTGAACAAAATAGGAACCATTATCCAAGATTATCTTTATTTTCATTTGACTCTAGAGAATATTGTGTAACACTTAATAGGTGAATAGAATACCTACTATTATGGGGATCAAGTACAAATTCCCAATGTTTTTGTGTAGTTAATAAAAGAAACTACATTTCATATTAAGATATTAAAGTCAATAAATCTAATTTTTCATTGTGTTGTTTAATTATTTTATTTTAATTGGTGGTCCTTTTGCCTTTTGGCCTACCATAGCATAAGAAGGTACTGGCAGCATTGGGACAAGAATTCAGGGGTCACTGAGTCCATTATAATATTCTTGTAACCATAACTGACTACTTCTAACTCAGAAGATGGTTTGATTTGTAATTATCACATTTATATATGCAACCCATTTTCTACTGGCCACTATGTATGCAGTTATTGTACATGCAACCCCATGGATACAGCTCACCAGGCTCCCCTGTCGGTAGAATTCTCCAGGCAAGAATACTGGAGTGGGTAGCTGTTCCCTTCTCCAGGGGAACTTCCCAACCCAGGTATCAAACACAGGTCTCCGAATTGCAGGCAGATTCTTTCTACCATCTGAACCAACAAAGAAGCCTGGTTATTGCACATGGATACTCTTAAAGCAAATTTCACAAAGCATGTAAGGATATATGGTAGGTTTCTATAAGTCCAGAAAAGATATAAAGAATCATGAAACATCAAATGAAATCCATGTTTCTGGAGCAGCCAAATCAATCATGAACCCTGAAACTTTAGTCCAAGAGCATGCTTTGATCAGCTTATAGCCCTATGTACACTGTCTACCTTGAAATATCGTTATTTTTGAAAGTGATTTAGGTACTGATTTTTAATCTTCTTTTTATTTTTGGTATTACATACAGACTTTTGTTTGCTTATTTTCTGATTAAGCTGCCTTATATGCATTTTTCCTCTGGTGAACTTCCTTGGTTAAACAAAGCTGATAATGACATGGTCTTAGATTAAGTTTGGTGATGACTGTCTCCTCAAAGATTTGAAATTAGGTCACGGTAAAAAATAAGTGCCGTCCCAATAATAATTGTGCTAATAGAAAGTGCACACAATGTCATATAAATGATGAGACCCTAAAAGGATTATTATAATATTTTGTTGACTTTCAGTTTGTTAATTCTCAATTTATGTTTGACACATTAGGATAAGGAATCAAAAAATCATAACAAGAGAATAATTTTGTACCAGCATAAAGTGGAATAGTATTAACACAATATTTAGCTTAAAAAAAAAAGTTTTACTAGTCACTAAAGTGGTATGGACTTAGGAGACTAAATGATACTATCTTGATTAAAAACTAAACTAAAACAAAGATGTGGAAATAGTCAGTGGTTTGGGTACATAAAGGATTTTACAGCCATTTACTATTTGTGCTATTTAATTTGGTCACAATCTGAGAGATTTTTCCCAAGTTTTGGATCCCAGGAACAAGATTATCACTTTTACATGGCTTAGACAGTAAAGAATCTGCCTGCAATGTGGGAGACATGGGTTCGATTTTTGGATCAAGAAGATCCCCTGGAAATGGGAATGGCAACCCATTCCAGTATTGTTGCCTGGAGAATTTCATGGACAGAGGAGCCTGGAGGGCTACAGTCCATGGGGTCACAAAGAGTTGGACATGACTGAGCAACTAACACTTTCACTCTCACTATATACTTCAGGGTTGTGGTCCCTTCATCACTTTCCTTAAGATAAGCTTCATCTCTGAGTTAAGGGTAAAAATGTATTCTAACCTCCAATTTAGTGCTTTTTTTAGACTCAGCATTATTTAGGAAAAAAAAAAAAAACCTAAGAACAATGTCAGTCTAGATCCTACTGTGGCTTGTAATCAATAATAGAAGTTATTTAAAGGCTCATGAAAATTCATTTTGTACATAAACACAAAAATACCAACTTCTTTTCTCAGCTTGAATTCCTGGAATTTAGTACAGTGTCTAATCCAAAAAGTACTAAAAAATATCAATCTGTGAACAATTCTGGGCTCTGTGAAGGGAAACAGGATAAGTAGAAAATGCATTTTTCCTCTTCGGTAGCTTACTATCTGGGAGAAGGAAATGGGAACCCACTCTAGTACTCTTGCCAGGAGAATCCCAGTGACAGAGGAGCCTGGTGGGCTGCCATCTATGGGGTCGAACAGAGTCGGACACGACTGAAGCGACTTAGCAGCAGCAGCAGCAGCTTACTATCTACTTAAGAGTGTCAGTACAGAACAAAGAAAGAACAAAACTATATGCATATATATTGCATAATAAGCTTCTGTCCCATTCTGTAATTACAGCTGGGATGTCTAACTTTTCTCCTGCCATAACCCCAAACATTTTTCTTCTCTTCCTCTTTTTTATTGGGTTCATCGAATATGAAAATTAGATGTCAGAGGATTTCTAAAAGAAGGAGGGGAAAATGAAAATGAAGAAGGACAAGAATGTAGATGACTATTCCTTCAGGTGTTTTGTGGTCTTCAAGCAGGAGACTTGAAACTCTCTATTTATGTATCAGGCTCATTCAGTTTGCCTTCCCAGCAATTTCAAAGTTGACTGCTCCTTCAAGATAAGGAAATTAAAGGATGAGAAAGAGCAGGCGCAGATGGTACGGGATGGAGGATTGGATCAAAAAGGCTGATTTGATTTCCTTAAAATCCCAAACTCTAGCTCAAGATTATTTTCTTCAGTATTCTCTCTTATCATTATTTAATTTTGGTCTCCATGACTGAGACACTATTGTCCCAAGAAAGAATACATATTTTATATTAAGCATTTGAGTATTTACCCCCTTTGGATACGTGTGAATGTTTCTCTGTGTTGAGGAAGGGAGATTTTTAATGGTATCGGCCATTATTGGTATCTGCTAGAATCATCACTGTTTTCTTCATTATCATATGTTAGAAAAGCAGAGTGAAGATTTTCTTTTAAGTATTAAAGTAAATACCATTTTTACTTTAATACTCTATGAAAGGCTGCATTATCAAGTGTCTCTTCCCAAATAAGGTCAGTGACATTCTGTGTTTGATAAAATGTCCATAGTTTTGGAAAGCAGATCAGTCATATGAGATTCCATTCTCTCTTTAGGTAATTTGAAAAAGGTTTTCAGCTTGATGGAAGTCAAATTTCCTGTTTTTCACAAATGTTATCTCTGAGGTGTTAAAATAAAGGAAATGCACCTTATTTTCCATTAAAAGTGATCTAGCGTACTATAATTTCCCCTCAGCCATAATTTTTTACCTGTAAAACGGAAGTACTCATATCAATCTGCTTGAGTTGTCAAGAGTATTAGGTATTTATAAAGAACCCCCCACTCCAGTACTCTTGCCTGGAAAATCCCATGGATGGAGGAGCCTGGTAGGCTGCAGTCCATGGGGTCGCTAAGAGTCGGACACAACTGAGCGACTTCACTTTGACTTTTCACTTTCATGCGTTGGAGAAGGAAATGGCAGCCCACTCCAGTGTACTTGCCTGGAGAATCCCAGGGACAGGGGAGCCCAGTGGGCTGCTGTCTGCGGGGTTGCATAGAGTCGGACATGACTGAAGTGACTTAGCAGCAGCAGCAGCAGCAAATTTGACACATAAGGATCAAATAAATGGTACTTGCTATTGTTTGTAATATATTGTCTACTTTTTCTTCAAGGTTGAATTCAGGTCCTATTTTTTTTTTTTTTTTTGACAATCTTCCCTGAAAATTCAACCCTTTGTGATCACTACCTATTCTAAATACTTCTCTGTATTTGTCATATGTATTTTGGTATACACTACTTTGTACTTGGGCTTCCCAGGCGGTGCAAGTGGTAAAGAATCCGTCTGCCAATGCTGGAGATGCAGGTTTGATCCCTGGGATGAGAAAATCCCCTGGAGAAGGAAATGGCAACCCACTCCAGTATTCTTGCTTGGAGAATCCCATGGGCAGAGGAGGATGGCAGGCTATAGTCCATGGGGCCCCAAAGAGCTGGACATAACAGCTACTGAGCACACACACTCTTTGTACTTATATTTGTGTTTTTCATGTTTGTCTAATCTCTCCAGATAGATTGTGAACCTCAAGAGATAACAAATAATAAATAATACCATTTTGTATCTCTAGGATCTACCTAACATGGTACCCTGTGACTAGTTGACTCTCAATAAAAAAGGAGGATAATTCAGTAATATTTCTGCTTCTATACTTTCATGATAAATGTGATTTCTATATTAACATATTAGAGTTAAATAGTATTTTATAATAATAACTCACTTTGAAATTCCAAACTGTCATTGGAATCTAATGAAGAAAAAATGAATCTGGCAGAAGTCAGCTAGTAAATATCACAATTGTGTCAAAACACTACAGCTGATTTCAAAGCCTGACTTTGATTCTCACTCTGCCAATTTACCTTCCCCAAGATGTTCCAAGTTGGTGAAGAATCTGCCTGCAATGCAGGAGACCTTAGTTCAGATCCCTGGGTCAGAAAGATCCCCTGGAGAAGGGAATGGCAACTTACTCCAGTATCCTTGCCTGGAGAATTCCATGGACAGAGAAGCCTGGCAGGCTTCAGTCCATGGGGTTGCAAAGAGTCAGACAGGACTGAGCGACTAACACTTGCACTAAGATGTTTCAACTATAAGGGTCCCGACAACAAAGAGCTCAGAGACGTTGCCAATGTACATAGACCATGGCTTGGTTGCCTCTGTTGAGAAACATGCAGGGCGTTTTGTCTGACATTTAGAGTTGGGAAACAGCGCAAGCCAAGAGAATATCTGCTTTCACTTGTCAACTAGCAGACAAGTGTGTAAAAGTAATGTTTATTGTAATAACTACCCACAGGAAGTAAACTTTTATCAGCCTATAAGATGCTGTGGCTCTCTCTTACTCTCAGAGTAGGGACCACTAAACTCAACAAGCGGAGGAAAATGTAAGAAGAGACAGCCTCATAGCAATGATGCCTACTGATTAAGGTACACTGCAAAGTTATTGGTTCCAAATGTTGGGAAGAAAGAGACAGACAGACAGAAAAAAAGAAGGGGAAAGAACATTAACAGATGTAAGTAAAAAGAAAAGGAAATAAAAGATTGCATAAAGGTGACACTAGAAATATCAAATCAATGAACAGAACTAGTGAAACAATAGGTCCCTAAATGCAACAGGATCTTTGATGTGAGAGCAAATGTTAATCAGAATAGGCACAAAACTTCATGACCATTTCTTTTCCCCTCACAGGTGCACAATGATATCAACAGAATTATTGTTGAATATATTACTACCCAACATCAGTGTGCCAGAGGGAAAAAACAAAGTATGCAAAGATCGATGGTCTTCATTTTGAATCAAGTTCCTCTCATTCATTTTCTTAATGTGTAGCCATAGTAAATTATTCTGAGTCTCAGTATCCTAACTTAATAATGGAGTTTTTTCCTTCCTGATGATTGAGAATATTTTATTAACAAAATGAATGAACATTCAGTATGGTGGCTCCTATTGTATCCTATTTGTATAGAAGTTTTGGACTTAAAAAATGATAACCAAATTTATCACTGTGATGACTTAACATTTGATTATTATTTGAGGGGTGGCCAATAATGTCTAATGTGAACTGGGCTGGGTTGTGAGCTGTGTGCTTTGAGGGAAAACCAGAGAACTGGAAGAGCTATGAAGGAGACTGACTCTGGGGGGGTGAAAGTGAATTATACCATGCATGGAATTATCCAGGCCAGAATACTGGAATATTCCCTTCTCCAGGGGATCTTCCCAACCCAGGGGATTGAACCCAGGTCTCCTGCACTGCAGGTGGATTTTTTTACCACCTGAAACAGAAGGGAAGCCCCAGGTGTGAAGAGATAAATCTAGAAAAGGGAAGAAAGGAAAAAGGCCTGGTATTGGGTACCATAAGTGTGAAAGCCTTGATGATGAGATATCCGCAGAGGCAAGGCAAGAGGTTGCTGGGATGGTGGTAAATTGTGCAGTGGTGGTGGGGGGGGNGTCCTGCCAATCATGAAAATATTATTGCATCCTAATAGAAATCTAAGTGTTAGAATAGAGAATACTGTAATCAGGGGAGTGAAATTTAGAATCATTTATGATCAGGAAACCACAGGTTCCTTATTGAAAAAGTGATTTATTATTGACGTTCACATGTAATGTAACACCTCATATTTGACAGTAAAATTGGAAGGAGAGTGATTTAAATCTTGGCATGAAGGAAATTAAGTGTCCCTGACAGCTAATTTTCCAAGCTGAGATCAGGATGCTATGCAATTAACTTCCTAAAGGAATTACATGGACAATTATGCAATATTTTTGGTAATGAGGAAATGTTAACTCAGTAAATTAAAGTCTGAGGAAGTAAACTGTTATGAGAAATGTGAAGTTAATGATTGCAAAAATGATATTTGAACTGTATCTTAAAGATAATGAATGCCCTTTAGGTCATTCAGTAATTTTAAAAATTACTTAATTAAAAAAGTAAGAAGGATATTTGGTAACAGACTGTATCTTTTCTCCAAGTCAATTAAAGCAATGATTCAAATCTTTAATCCCATCACCTCCTAATTGAAATACTCAGATAACTGTATATGGTTCAAATTAGTTATTTGCCTACATTTTTCTGAATATTTGATTCCATTGGCTTCATGTAAACTACATGTAAACTACAGCTTGATGTAAAAATAAAATAGAGTTCTGTGCAGGGGTTTTTCCTGGTAATAGAGCAGGTTTGCTTAAGAGCAAGTAGTCCTATTTTTTATTTCTTTAAATAATCTGCTCTCTTTGCATCTCATGGGCATGTGCCTTGCCCTTGGGAAGGGAACAGAAAAGGTTAAAATATCTGTAGAGAAGCTGAGAGCAAAGTAGTGGAGTTATAGAATCTCTGCATATTCACCAGTGACTGTGAATTGATACAGAATGTTCTAATGTGTACAAATCACTACCATTCTAAAGTCTGACCATGACACTTGACCACATTCAACCCTGACCTAAATAGTTTGGTGGACACATTTGATATTTAAGATAGAAAGTCTAAAGGACCACACTAAATACTACCATGATGTTTAAATTAGGCAATCAGAATACAGTCTCCTTGGAAAGTGATTTCCTGTTATTTCATCTTTTTAAATAATTTAATCCTCATAATTGATCACAGAGATTAAACATGTTTTGGGGTCATTTCACTCTATGTAACCTAGCCCTGTCACAGTTTGTGAGAAAATCAGCTATATTGGCCAAGCTGCATGCTTCAAGCAGTCTAAAAACCATCTAAATTATTATCATTGAATAAGAAGAGACAATCATCAAGTGACTGGGAGAAGGGCTTGTGGGATGTTTTGCCAAGACCAGTTACCGCCATGTATATTGTCTTCACTCACTGGACTCTGACCCAAGTGTCGCAAAATTGCAAAATGTCTTTGGGGTCACTTACATGTGGCTGGGAAACTATGAATTTTTAATTTAGAAACACCCGATTTTCTGGTGAGAATAAAAACTGAAAGATAACCTGATGCTATTTTAAGATACCCAGTCTTATTATTTCTTGTCCCAAGGGATACTGTTCCTTTTGAAAACCAATTTTTAGAAATCAGTTTTTTTCAGTATTTTGTATGTCTTTAAACCTAGGTACACTGTCAGTTACATTTTATATACATTTCAAGAGAGGTGAGGCTTTTTTATTAACAATGCTAAAATCTGGCTGATAAAATGCTTCAAAATAAAATGTTTTACAGTAAGAAAGGATATCATGAGGTCATTGGGTAAATTTACCCAAAATGTTTTTGTTTCTTTCTGTTTGTTAAGATATGTTTAGCAGCTGCTGCTTTGGGGATGAAGAAAACCCTTAATTAGCATTACTGTAACTTCTACTTTTTTTTGTCATCCTAGTTATAACCAGTTGAGTCATTATAGGAAAACAACTTAATAAACAAACCTAAGTAATTGCTTTGAATAGTGTTTCTTTTTTATCTTCTTACAAATGTATATTTGATCATCTTTACCTTCACGTGCTCACCATTAATTACTAGAAATAGTTTGTTGTTGTTGCTTAGTCACTATCATGTTTGACTCTTTGTGACCCCATGAACTGTAGCCAGCCAAGCTCCCCTGTCCATGGAGTTTCCCAGGCGAAAATACTGCAGTGGGTTGCCATTTCCTTCTCCAGGGGATCTTCCTAACCCAGGGATCAAATCTGTATCTACTGCATTGGCAGGCAGATTATTTACCACTGAGCTTCCAAGGAAGCCTAGAAACAGTATTATAAAGCTCTCAAAGCTGGAAAGGGCAAAGAAACAGGTGTTTCTTTGAGCCTCCATACAGAGCAGGTTCCTGCTAACACCTTGATGTTGGCCCCGTGAAATCGACTTCAAACTCTGACTTGGAGAACTATAGGACAGTGAATATGTGTTGTTTCAAGCCAAAACAAGACAAAAATCCTCCTTTGTGTACTTGCAAAAAATTACAGGCCAATGAACAGATGTTCTCATTACAATTAATGTTTGGCTATGACTATAAGTGGGATGACTATGCCTTGACTAAAAATACAGTTATCTATTTTAAATCAGACTTCTTGAGATTAATAAGGTTTTAAAATATTTTAGATAATTAAAAGATTTTTTAAGTGAGAAAAGTATTTATTTGATCTAATTGTTCTGTGGCTAAAGAGAAGGTTTAAAATGACTGACGGCTACTGTATAGCACAGGGAACTCTGCTCAGTGTTATGTGGCAGCCTGGATGGGAGGAGAGTTTGAGGGGAGAATGGATAAATGTATATATATATGGCTGAGTCCCTTTGCTGTCCACCTGAAACTATCACAATGTTGGCTATACTTCAACATAAAATAAAAGTTTAATTATAAAAAGACTGACATGGCATCAAGGAACATATTTAATATTAAAGTTTAAGAGTTAATATGTTAAATAAATATTCCCATTTATCTAAGTACAAAATGTAAATTGAAAAGTAATTAGAAGAGAAACAATTGTTCTTTACCCCATCAGCTTTTATAGTTATTTATCTAGTACAATGTTTATCAGACTCATCTAATCATAAGAATTTCCTGGGTCCCTTGTTAAAATATGATTCCCAGAAGTAACTGAGCACATCCTGACATAGGAAATATTGATTTATTTTTTGCATTAGAAGTGGATGCCTCAAAACTTTACATATAGATCTTATTCATAAGATTTAGGAATCTTATTAAAATGCAAATTTAGATACATTTATTACAAGCTCCCAAAAGATACAAACAGTGCTGTTTTGTAGACCACACATTGAGTCAGCAAAGCATTCTAGAAGCATACAAACCCCCACCACAGTGTCTCCTATGTAGCAGGTCCTCAGCAAATGTTTGCTGCTCAATCAGAATCTAGCTAGAGCCATTAAAAATAATGAAATAATGCCATTTTCAGCAACATGGATGGACCTGAAGATTGTTATACTAAGAGTTCAGTTCACTTCAGTTCAGTCGCTCAGTCGTGTCTGACTCTTTGTGACCCCATGAATCACAGCACGCCAGGCCTCCCTGTCCATCACCAACTCCCGGAGTTCACTCAGACTCGTGTCCATCGAGTCAGTGATGCCATCATCCAGCCATCTCATCCTCTGTCATCCCCTTCTCCTCCTGCCCCCAATCCCTCCCAACATCAAAGTCTTTTCCAGTGAGTCAACTCTTCGCATGAGGTGGCCAAATTACTGGAGTTTCAGCTTTAGCATCATTCCTTCCAAAGAAATGCCAGGGTTGATCTCCTTCAGAATGGACTGGTTGGATCTCCTTGCAATCCAAGGGACTCTCAAGAGTCTTCTCCAACACCACAGTTCAAAAGCATCAATTCTTCGGCGCTCAGCCTTCTTCACAGTTCAACTCTCACGTCCATACATGACCACAGGAAAAGCCATAGCCTTGACTAGACGGACCTTAGTCGGCAAAGTAATGTCTCTGCTTTTGAATATGCTATCTAGGTTGGTCATAACTTTTCTTCCAAGGAGTAAGCGTCTTTTAATTTCATGGCTGCAGTCACCATCTGTAGTGATTTTGGAGCCCAAAAAAATAAAGTCTGACACTGTTTCCCCATCTATTTCCCATGAAGTGATGAGACTGGATGCCATGATCTTCGTTTTCTGAATGTTGAGCTTTAAGCCAACTTTTTCACTCTCCACAAGTATATAATATTCTTTAGGGCTTCCCTAGTGGCTCAGATGGTAGAGCTTCTGTCTGCAATGCAGGAGACCTGGGTTCGATCCCTGGGTTGGGAAGATCCCCTGGAGAAGGAAATGGCAGCTCACTCCAGTATTCTTGTCTGGGAAATCCCATAGACCACGGAGGTGGGTAGGCTACTGTTCATGGGGTCGCAAAGAGTCGGACAGGACTGAGTGACTTCACTTTCACTTTCACTTTCATATGTGTAACCTAAAAAACAATGATGCAAATGAACTTATTTACAAAAGAGAAACAGACTCACAGACTTAGAAAACAAACTTATGGTTACCAAAGGGGAAAGGTTGGGAGGGAGGGATAAATCGGGAGTTTGGGACTGACATGTATACATGTACATGTACCATTATATTTAAAATAGATAACCAGAAAGGACCTGCTGTGTAGCACAGGGAACTCTGTTCAATATTCTATAATAACCTAAATGGGAACAGAGTTTGAAAAAGAATAGATACCTGTATATGTATAACTGAATCACGTTACTGAACACCTGAAATGAAGACAACATTATTAATCAATGATACCTCAGTATAAAATAAAAATTTTTTAAATCTAGCTAGATGCATTGATATAAATCATCTCCTTTTCTTTTCTTCTTTGTTCTCCCTGTGTTAACTCGATCCTCTACAAGAAGCTATTTTATCTTATCCTGGTAAATTGAACACTTATGTTTGTTCTGTGGGAGTTGTGCCCTTTCTGTGAAGTAGCTGTCTAATGGTATTAGTCATACTTTTGACGATATTTACTTCAATTTTTTAATTTGTTAGCTATTTCGATCATAATCATAAATTACCTTTTAGGAGGGCGTCTTTTCTTCACCATTACCTCGACCAGAAACTCAATTTTCTGAACACCTGTAAGAGAAGTAGAAAGTGTCTACTAACCTTGTATTTTCAAAAAGCACCAAAAAGGGAGGAAATGGATGTGATTATTATTTCTTGAAAAGGAAATTTAGTCATCTAATACAGTCATTTAGAAAAGTACCATTCCCAAATCTGTACTTGATTTTCTATGTTAAATTGGTCTAAATCTATCCAATTATTTTTTTTAAGCCTATAAATGTTACCACAGAGAGTGTGAAGCCATTACTGTCCATTAGTTTCTTCAAAAACAAGCTCAAAAGCTAACTCCACCAAGATGGTGCGGACTCTAACAGCCATTTTGAGCATGAGAAGCTCTAGTGAGAGAAATGGTGGTGAGCAGGCATACCTCAGATGGAGAGGCCAAGAAAGAACTGAGACAGGATTCAAACTCAGCTGCCATGCCCACTTCACAGGAAAATGCTCAGATTTTGGAAAATCCATAAATAATCTAGGTTGCTTTCCTTGCTGACCCATCTGGCTGCCCAAAGGCAAAATGCCCTAAATGGCCTCTTTGCAGTCTCCCAGATAATTATCAGCTTGCTCAGGAAGAGGTAAGAGAAATTTGCTGTTTGAAATCGTCCCCAGCATTTTCTTCTTTCATGCAACTTCCTCTTCTATAAGCCAGGGTTTTTATTAGATGAAACAAGTATGATACACTCTGTTGTTGTTCAGTCACCGAGTTGTGTCCAACTCTTTGCGACCCCATGGACTACAGCTCACTAGGCTGTCCTGTCTTTCACTACCTCCCAGAGTTTGCTCAGATTCATGACCACTGAATCAGTGATGCTATCTAACCATCTCATCCTCTGCCGCCCCCTTCTCCTTTGGCCCTTCTCCTTCAATATTTCCCAGCATCGGGATCTTTTCCAATGAGTCATCTTTTTGCATCAGGTGGCCAAAGTATTGGAGCTTCAGCATCAGTCCTTCCAATGAATATTCAGGGTTGATTTCCTTTAGGATGGACTGGTTTGATTTCCTTGCAGTCCAGGGGACTGTCAGCACCACAATTCGAAGGCATCAGTTCTTTGGTGCTCAGCCTTTTATGAAGAAATCCAGCTCTCATATCCATACGTGACTACTGGAAGAACCATATCTTTGACTAAATGCACCTTTGTTGGCTAAGTGATGTCTCTGCTTTTAATACACTCTCTAGGTTTCTCAGAGCTTTCCTTCCAAGGAGCACGTGTCTTTTAATTTCATGGCTGCAGTCATCGTCCGCAGTGATTTTGGAGCCCAAGAAAATAAAATCTGTCACGGATTCCACTTTCCCCCCTTCTATTTGCCATGAAGTGATGGGACTGGTTGCCAAGAGTTTTTTTAATGTTGAGTTTTAAGCCAGATTTTTCATTCTACTGATTCTATAAGGAAAATAATGTGCGAAGAATTAACTATATGTCTTTCTTTTACTCTTTGGAAAAAGAAATAGTGTTTAGTTTAAAGAAGTATCTAAATATAATTATGATAGCCAGCCTCAATTATTAAAAGGTAGTCATGAAGAAGATAGCAGAAGTTTCATTTTTGCTACAGAAAAAAAATCAGCAAGTGTGACTCACATGATAAAGAGCTTTATTATAATCAGAATCTCAATAATATCTCATTCAAGCTCAAGGATTGTATAACTTAGACATGGGACAAACAGCATTTATTATATATTTTAATCTTTATTTATCCGTAAGGTCCATCTGTAAGCAGTGGACTACTTGAGGCCAGGGACTATTTGTCATTCATCACTGTATTTCCTGCATCTGTACAGTATCAAGTTCATATCCCCTGAACACATTTACTGAGCAGTACTAAAAGGCACAGACTCAAGACTTTGGAAGCTTTGCCATGGCATTGTGAATGAATGGATGAGTCATGTCTCTCAAGCATCCTTAACATTTCCCACTTGCCATGATTAATGATCAGGCTAAATCTTAGCTCCTCTCTGTTAATCCAATTTTCTGAGCTCTTTATTGGCAGCCCTATGTTAGCAGTTTCTTTATATTCTGGCATAGTTTTACCATTTTCTCTTTTCTTGGCAAATTGACATGCTCATCTCTGTGACTAAGTGGAATTGTGCAGTATTTTCTCTAACTTGTAAACAGTAACACAAGTTCTCTGACTTTTTTTTCATTACCCTTATAAATTTGCGCTTATGTCTGTGGTTGGCCAGAGAAAACCAATAGTAATATAAAATCAGTACACCATATGAAATGTGGAAAAGTGGCTGGTATATAAATTTTATATTGAATTTCTATCTAAACACTCTTATACAGATTGCATGTAGTTGCAAGATTCTCTATTTCTTATTTACTCTAGACCTATCTGTGCCTTCCTAAGAGCCATAGGGCTCTAAACTCAAGTGCTTTATGAAATTATCTGAACAAATTTATGGGAATGGTCAGGTCCTTTATTCCTATACAGTCCACCTACATATATGCAAAGGGACCCAGCATAAGCTTTGAAATTTTAATTAACAATACTTGTGAAAATATAAGTATCAAGATAAAAATGAGTGAATTCTACTCATGTTACTTATAAGTTTTTTAATAACTCTGAATATAATATAGGATCTTAATTCATATCTTCAAAAGAATATGTTGACAATGACTGAGCCCAATTTGCTGTAATGCTGTATGCTTTGAACTGTAAATACCTCAAACACCAAACCTCATGACTCAGTGTGATCCACTATCGAGCAGCGTTCGAATTGTCTGGAAGCTTGTTAAAACTGTAGAAACTAGGGCCTGCTCAGACTGACTAAATCAGAATCTAATTCTTATTAAGGCCCTCAGGAGATTTGTATGTACATTATGTTTGAGAAGATACTTTAATGAGTACATAGTAAGTATTGATCACACTCCAATTCCTTCTCAGAAAGGAGCTGATGTAGTCTTAACCAGAGTGATATAAAGAATATAACTGAAGGACAGGAACACTGGCCTGTTTGAAATTCACTTCTGTGTCTGTGTTGCCTCCAAAGTGAACTCTGAACTGGGATTCCTTGGGGCCTTTAACACTAGGATTCTGTCTTTCCTTAAGCATGTTCTCAAATCATAGCTTCTGTGGACTGAATTCACAACTGATAATTCCCAACAAGGTGGAAATATGCTCTGTGCAGTAGTGAGTCACTCAGTCCTGTCCAACTCTTTGCGAACCCACGGACTGTAGCCCACCAGTCTCCTCTTCTATGGAATTCTCCAGGCAAGAATATGGAGTGGGTAGCCAATCCTTTCTCCAGGGGATCTTCCCAGGACTTCTGCAATTGCAGGCAGATTCTTTACCGTCTGAGCCACCAGGGAAGCCCAAAAGGGAATGTACTCTAAAGCAATGCAATCCAAACAGGTCAGAAGACTGGTTGCCCATCTGTGAATTCTTTCTTACTAGTCTTCAGCCAGATAAGGACCTTGGTAGAATATGAAGGATGACATCAGAAACTTGTGTAGAATATGAATTGCCTACATCACTAGAAAGTGAAGTAAAAGTGAAAGTCGCTCAGTTGTATCTGACTCTGTGACCTCATGGACTACGCAGTCCATGGAATTCTCCAGGCCAGAATACTGGAGTGGGTAGCCTTTCCCTCTCCAGGGGATCTTCCTAACTCAGGGATTGAACCCAGGTCTCCATCATTGCAGGTGGATTTTTAACCAGCTGAGCTGCAAGGGAAGTCTCTTAATTTCTGCTACTATTTTTTTTTTCCTTAAAGAGTTATTCAATGAAGGCAGCATTGTGTTGATTTCCATTTGAGTATGAGCTCATGGACTTTGTCATGGAAAACAGGCAAAGAGATTAAATGAAGAAGTTTTCTGTATTCACTGCAATGTAAACATGCTTAATCACTCCAAGCTCTTCATACTACAGGAACTCCCTGGTGGCTCAGCTGGTAAAGAACCTGTCTGCCAATGCAGGAGACACAGGGGATGTGAGTTTCAAACCTGAGTCAGGAAGATCCCTTGGAGAAGGAATGGCTATACTCCATGGGCTCGGGTAGCAAAGAGTTGAATGTGATTGAGCACACACATGCTTTATAGTATAGCACAAATCACTGGTACAGAATAATTTGTCCATAAACACCATTATTTTCATTGTATTCACTACTGAGTTTCTGGAAGCTAGCACAGAAATGGACTTAAATAAATGTCTATAGAACAAACAAACCACCTAACTCAACTCCTGCTATAGTTGTTTTCTTCTTTTCTGGCTTGGATTATGAGTTTTTTGAGGTAAAAATGTAGTAGGTCCTCTTTAAAGAGCTGTCAGTAGACATGACTTTAGGAACCAACCACATTCTACACATGCATACATACACATATACACACACAAAATTTTGTAATAAAAGTAGAAAATTTTGATGCTTTTGAAAGCTTTAGGAGTCATGCATATATACCTTTGTTGTACTTATGGTCTTTCATTGAACTGATTTATTTTCCTGTATTTCCTTCTGGGCTCTGAGTCTCTAGCTTGCTGGTTAAAATGTGGGAGGAGGTCAATACAGGGGTGTGTGTGTGTGTTTTTAAAGGAGGGGGAGAAACAGAGGAGAAGGGTAGAATGAAGGAAGGAGAGAGGTTCACGTAAAGAAGATAGCTGACATTAAAAGATATGATATAGGGAGTTTCCTGGTGGTTCAGTAATTAGTGCTCATGCTTTCATTACTCAGGGCATGGGTTCAATCCCTGGTCAGGGAACTTAAGATCCTACAAGCTGCATGAGTTGGCCAAAAGAAAGAAAAGACAAAACACAGTACAAGTAGTGCCTGATTGGCATTAAGGACCAAAACCAGAGTTCTAGAGAGATGACTCTGCTGCTAAGTCGCTTCAGTCGTGTCCGACTCTGTGTGACCCCATAGATGGCAGCCCACCAGGCTTCCCCGTCCCCAGGATCCTCCAGACAAGAACACTGGAGTGGGTTGCCATTTCCTTCTCTAATGCGTGAAAGTGAAAAGTGAAAGTGAAGTCGCTCAGTCGTGTCCAACTCTTAGTGACCCTATGGACTGCAGCCCACCAGGCTCCTCCGTCCATGAGATTTTCCAGGCAAGAGTACTGGAGTGGGATGTCATAGCCTTCTCCGAGAGAGATGACTCAGAAACCTGTAAATAGAGAAGTCTAATTTGCGGGGAGATTGTTACTTCATTGCCTAGACCAGGTAGGAATGAAGAGAGAGAAATAAAAGCATGTGGTTTTCTTATCATCAAGGTTTCAGAGTGTTTTCCTTCTAGTCTATATCTCTACTATATTCCCAATAATATATGATAATATTTATCATTTCTGAAACCACTTCAGTATTCTTTCCTTGAGAACCCCATGAACAGTCTGAAAAGGCAAAAAGGTAGGACACTGAAAGAGGAACTCCCCAGGTCAGTAGATGTGCAATATGCTGCTGGAGATCAGTGGAGAAATAGCTCCAGAAAGAATGAAAGATGGGGTCAAAGTGAAAACAATGCCCAGGTATAGATGTGATGGGTGATGGAAGTAAAGTCCGATGCTGTAGAGAACAATATTGCATAGGAACCTGGAATGTTAGGTTTATGAATCAAGGTAAATTGGAAGTGGTCAAACAGGAGTTGGCAAGAGTGAACATCAACATTTTAGGAATCAGTGAACTAAAATGGACTGGAAGTTGGGAATTTAACTCAGATGACCATTATATCTACTACTGTGGGCAAGAATCCCTTAAATGAAATGGAGTAGCCCTCATAGTCAACAGAAGAGTCCAAAATGCAGTCCATGAGTGCAATCTCAAAAATGACAGAATGATCTCTGTTTGTTTCCAAGGCAAACTATTCAATATCGCGGTAATTCAAATCTATGCCCTGAAGAGTAATGCTGAAGAAGCTGAAGTTGAACAGTTCTGTGAAGACCTACAAGACCTTCTAGAACTAACACCCCAAAAAGATGTCCTTTTCATTATAGGGGACTGGAGTGCAAAAGTAGGAAGTCAAGAGATAACTGGAGTAATAGGCAAATTTGATCTTGGAGTAGAAAATGAAGCAGGGCAAAGACTAACAGAGTTTTGCCAAGAGAACACACTGGTCATAGCAAACACCCTCTTCCAACAACACAAGAGATGACTCTACACATTGATGTCACCAGATGGTCAATACTGAAATCAGATTGATTATATTCTTTGCAACCTAAGATGGAGAAGCTCTATACAGTCAGCAAAACAAGACTGGGAGCTGACTATGGCTCTGATCATGAACTCCTTTTTGCCAAATTCAGATGTAAATTGAAGAAAGTAGGGAAAACCATTAGACCATTTGGGTATGACCTAAATCAAATCACTTATGATTATACAGTTTGAGTGAAAAATAGATTCAAAGGATTAGATCTGATAGGGTGCCTGAAGAACTATGAGCAGAGGTTTGTGACATTGTACAGAGGGCAGAGATCAAGACCATCCCAGAGAAAAAGAAATGCAAAAAGGCAAAATGATTGCCTGATGACGCCTTACGAATAGCTGAGAAAAGAAGAAAAGCTATAGGCAAAGGAGAAAAGGAAAGCTATACCATTCTGAATGCAGAGTTCCAAAGAAGGAGAGATAAGAAAGACTTCCTCACTAATCAGTGCAAAGAAATAGAGGAAAGCAATAGAATGGGAAGGACTAGAGATCTCTTCAAGAAAATTAACCATACCAAGGGAATGTTTTGTGCAGAGATGGGCACAATAAAGGACAGAAACAGCCCTAATGAAAGCAGAAGATATTAAGAAGAGATGTCAAGAATACAGAGAACTATACAAACATTTTTTAATGACCAGATAACCACAATGGTGTGATCACTCACCTAGAGCCAGACATCCTGAAGTGTGAAGTCAAGTGGTCCTCAGAAAGCATCACCACGAACAAAGCTAATGGAGGTGATGGAATTCCAGTTGAGCTATTTCAAATCCTAAAAGATGATGCTGTTAAAGTGCTACACTCAATATGCCAGCAAATTTGGAAAGCTCAGCAGTGGCCACAGACTGGAATAAGTCAGTTTTCATTCCAATCCCAAAGAAAAGCAATGCCAAAGAATGTTCAAACTACCACACAACTGAACTCATCTCACAAGCTAGTAAAGTAATGCTCAAAATTCTCCAAGCCAGGCTTCAACAGTACATGAACCATGAACTTCCAGATGTTCAAGCTGGATTTAGAAAAGACAGAGGAACCAGAGATCAAATTGCCAACATCTGCTGGATCATCAAAAAAGCAAGAGAGTTCCAGAAAAGCATCTACTTCTGCTTTATTAACTACGTCAAAGCCTTTAACTGTGTGGACCACAACAAACTGGAAAATCCTTCAAGAGATGGGAATACCAGAACACTGTACCTGCCTCCAGAGAAATCTGTATGCAGGTCCAGAGGAAACAGTTGGAACTGAACAGGGAACAGTGGACTGGTTCCAAATTGGACAAGGAGTACATCAAGGCTGTATATCGTCACTCTGCTTATTTAACTTAGATGCAGAGTAAGTACATCATGAGAAGTGCCACACTGGATGAAGCACAAGCTGGAATCAAGATTGCCGGGAGAAACATCATTAACCTCAGATATGCAAATGATACCACTTTCATGGCAGAAAAAGAAGAGGAACTGAGGAGCCTCTTGATGAAAGTGAAAGAGGAGAGTGAAAAAGCTGGCTTAAAACTCAACATTAAAAAAACTAACATCATGGTATCTGGTACCATCACTTGATGGCAAATTAATGGGGAAAAAATGCAAACAATGAAAGGCTTTATTTCCTTAGGCTCTAAAATCACTGCAGATGGTGAAAATCACTGCAGCCATGAAATTAAAAGACTCTTGCTCCTTGGAAGAAAAGCTATGACCAACCTAGACAGCATATTAAAAGCAGAGACATTACTTTGCCAACAAAAGTCCATCTAGTCAAGGATATGGTTTTTCCAGTAGTTGTGTATGGATGTGAGAATTGGACCATAAAGAAACCTGAGCGCCAAAGACTTGATGCTTTTGAACTGTGGTATTGGAGAAGACTCTTGAGAGTCCCTTGGACTGCAAGGAGATCCAACCAGCCCATTCTAAAGGAAATCAGTCCTGAATATTCATTGGAAGGACTGATGCTGAAGCTGAAGCTCCAATACTTTGGCCACCTGATGCAAAGAGCTGACTCACTGGAAAAGATCCTGGTGCTGGGAAAGATTGATGGTGGGAGGAGAAGAGGATGACAGAAGATGAGATGGTTAGATGGAATCATCGACTCAATGAGCATGAGTTTGAGCAAGCTCCGGTAGTTGGTGATGGACCGAGAAGCCTGGGGTGCTGCAGTCCACGGCATCACAAAGAGTCGGACACAACTGAGCAACTGAACTGAACTGATCGTTACTGAAGGACTACTTTGTTTAAACCGTGTGACATCTAGTGTGAAGAAAAAGAAAGTACAAAGCTCAAATATCAGATTGCCTAGGGTCTGATTCTAGTTTGTCCTTAACTAGCTCTGTGACTTTGAGTAAGTCACTCTGTATTTCATTTCTTCATTTTCAAAGTGGGACAGTATTAGCACCACCCTCCTTGTATTGTTGAAAATACATGACATTCTTAAGACTACATCTAATTCATGAATTTTTTAAAATTTTATCTATTAATATTAAAATCTAGTTAGAACAAAGAAATAAATGTGACATTTTTTACTTAAAAAAAGAAAAGAAAGAATGATTCCCTCTCAGATGCTTCCTTTGCCACAGAGTTGCTTAAGCAAAGCTTTGCAACAATTCTAGAATAACTTACCCCAGGGAGTGGAATTTGAATATTGCTACACTGAGGATTATGTAGCCACTACATAAATATGAAGGTGACAACTTGGTACAAAGATGGCTTTCTAATGGGTGAAATAGCAATAAATAGCTTGAAAGAGGATTATAATAGGTATGTTATCTAAAATTAAGTGCCTGATGTGTGCCAAATATTTCATATATTGGGTCAAACCGAATAATATTGACAGTAGTTGATATTTTTAAACTGAGAAATTGCTACATAATAAGGATCCGCCTAATTGCATTGCTTCCACTCTTCCAAATAGAATTTTTATTTTTCAGGAATGAAATTGGAGCTCAGAGAAGTTAGGTGACTTGCCTAAACCACACAGCTACAAAGTGACAGCATTGGGAAGTGGGTCCAAGTTTCGAGGCTCATCCCATTAGTGGCTAATTCCAACATTCTTCACATATTTCCTGGTCATGTAAACAGTACAAGTCACAATACATGTTTGCTATATAAATGAGAGACTGGGCAGTAGGACAGTAAATATTTAAAAGAGGGTATTTAGTGACTAGTTAAAGATAGCACAAAGCATGTTGATGTTTTAGCAGAAAATATGGATTAAAGATGCAAGTCCAATGTCACATAAAACCAAAGAATGTTTCTCCTCTGCGTAATAATGAGGTAATTACTATCTGTCAATTCCTGTGTATTAACATTGTACATTCTTTCTCCCTAAATTCTAAAAAGTTACTGTCGTATTGATATGAAAAGGGAATTTCTTATTTGTTTGCTTAACTTTTTAAAGGGAGAGTAAGGAAGAGAAAATATTATGTATTCGGGGAGAGAACCATTTTAGAGAAAGTGAAGAAAAGATTGAGTGGAGGCAGGGTCATGGTGGAAAGTGCCTCACCCCCTCCTGCAACCCCTGGGAGGGAGAGGAACTGAGCTCCCTGTCCTGCTTCTCACTAACTGTTGTGAAACCTGGTAAAACCCTTACCTGGGCCTCCAATTCCTCTTCTATAAAGTGAGGTGGCGGAATCATCTTCTTCTCTGGATATATGCTCAGGAGTGGGACTGCTGAAACACATGGTAGCTCTATTTTTAGTTTCTTAAGGAACCTCCATGCTGCTCTTCAGAGTGGCTGTACCGATTTACATACCCACTAACAGTGTAGGAGGGCTCACTTTTCTCCACATCCTCTCCAGCATTTATTGTTTGTAGATATTTTGATGATGGCTAGTCTGGCTGGTGTGAGGTGATATCTCATTGTAGTTCTGATTTGCATTTCTCTAATCATTAGCAGCATTGAGTATCTTTTCATGTGCTTCTTGATCATATGTATGTCTTCTTTGGAGAAATGTCTATTTAGGTCTTACAGTGGCACCCCACTCCAGTACTCTTGGCTGGAAAATCCCATGGACAGAGGAGCCTGGTGGGCTGCAGTCCATGGGGTCGCAACTGAGCGACTTCACTTTCACTTTTCACTTTCATGCATTGGAGAAGGAAGTGGCAACCCACCCCAGTGTTCTTGCCTGGAGAATCCCAGGGACGGGGGAGCCTGGTGGGCTGCCATCTATGGGGTGGCACAGAGTCGGACACGACTGAAGCGACTTAGCAGCAGCAGCAGCAGCAGCCCATTTTTTTGATTGGGTTGTTTGTTTTTATGTTATTGAGCTGCAAGAGCTGTTTGTAAATTTTGGTGACCTTGTCAGTTGTATCATTTGCAAATATTTTCTCCGATTCTGTAAGTTGTATTTTCATTTTGTTTATGGTTTCCTTTGCTGTGCAAAAGCTTTTAATTTTAATTAGGCCCCATTTGTTTACAAGGGAAGCCTGTTCAATATCCTGTAATAACCTAAATGGGAAAGAATTTGAAGAATAGATGCATGTGTATATATAACTGAATCATTTTGCTGTACACCTGAAATTTATACAACATTGTTCATCAACTATGCTTCAATAAAAGATAAAGATAGTAAGTGAGGTGGCCGAGCTAGATGCTCTCCAAGGTTTCTTAGAGTTTTTATAACTTATTGATCTTGTGAAATTAGACAATTATCTTTTGAGTCTATGCTTTGCAGAATGCTGTGCTTAGTTGCTCAGTCATGTCCAGCTTTTTGCGACCCCATGGACTGTAGCCTGCCAGGCTCCTCTGTCCGTGGGCATTCTCCAGGCAAGAATACTGGAGTGGGTTGCCATTCCCTTCTCCACTGCAGAATGCTAAGGTGTAATAATAGATTGGTAAAACATGAATTAGTCTGTGATTGGAAATAGTCTATTTAATTATAGTTTGTTTCTTACAGGAATATAAACTGAGGTGGGTTGTAGTTAAACCAATATTAACCCAAAGTGTGAAATAATTAGCTCAGTGTGCTTAAATATTTTTGAATAATCAGGAATCATTGACTATTCTGTCCATAAACTCAACTTTACTATCTACTTCAGCCTTAAGTTAAAAGCTAGCATTTTGATTCATTCATATCTATCACAATTTGGAGGACATAGAAGGTGTTTTGTTGTTTTTTTTTTACATTTACGCATTGGCAACTCAGGTTTATATGGTTTTAAGAGTTGCTTCTTGCTTCTTGGCTTTCAATATCATGCAGATAAGGCAAGAAATAGGACAGTCGGAGGTTCCCTCGCATACATTGCTTCTGGCTGTCAGTACCCTAATTACTCCTCTAACCCATTTAGATGACTCACACTCAGTGCCATGAATCCTGGTGATAAGAGATGATGCTAGGCGTAACTTACTGTAGTTCCATCCCATCTCTCTGCTTTTACCTTTCCTCCAGCTGAGAATTTAAGTCCACAAGTTGAAGATGAGTCTGGTCATCAAAAGGGAATTCATTAGCCTTTTAAAATATGACAGGCTAATTGCCCAGGCAACCCACAAGGAAAAGCACTTCTGACTTGCAGGACAGCACTTCCAGTCATCACCAATTTTCTGGCACTTTAAATTGTAGCTGAATAGCCTCAAATACATACTGTAAGAAAATGAAAGGTAGCATATGTATTACCTTTTCAGTAAAATATATTATTTATTTGCACAGAACACATTCTATTTTAAATTTTGTATTTTTGGAACATCAAAATTCACACATTTGACAAGCTCTTTTTTTCTGTAGAGGCTTTCTCCACTAGAGCATGAAGATGGGAATTTAAAAATGACATTGACTGATGCTTAAATTTTCCTTTAACATTTGAAAATGTTACACAATTATGTTTTTAAGTAACAGCGGACCTATTACTGTGGAATCAACTTGTAATTATACACAAAAATAGAAGTATTTTAAAATAAATATTATTCATTCATCATTTACAAAGATTAAGTCTCTAATATAAAAATTAACAACTAAAGAAATAAACAAATGATTTCCTGGTGTTTAGGATGATTGTAATCTTTTGGAAACATGCACACAGGATGAGAAAACAAGTCAAGAGATGGTGAGGAACCCATAGTTCAAAAAATAAGTGCATGAAAGAGGGGACTTTTTATCCCTTTTGAGATGCTAAGGAACCTCTCCCAGAAGAGAAAGCATCAAAAGGATTCACAGAATAGTCCCAGGATAAAGAAATAGAAGCAGGTCGTTTCAGATAGAGGAAATATCAACAGATGTTCATGAGGTGTGTGAAATATTCAGGGAATGGTTGCAAGGCCAAGGCTGTTCAAGAGTAAAGGTGACGGTGAGCTGGGGCCCCACTGAATAGGCCATTTGAGGTGGATGATTATTACTCAGTAGGGAACCAGGGCTCATATGTGAGGCTAGACAGTGGTCCCTCTTCTCCCTCAAACATCAAGTCATTCCTTCCTACAGCTGTGGTTATTTCAAGACTGTATTTTCCCAGTTACTAGAAGTTACAGTAAAATTGAGGACTTCCCCGTGGCTTAGCCATAAAATCTGCTTGTTATGCAGGAGACAAGGGTAGACAAGGGTCCAAGATCCCATCCCTGGGTCAGGAAGATTCCCTGGAGGAGGAAATGGCACCCCACTCCAGTATTCTTGCCTGGAAAATCCCATGGACCGAGGAGCCTGGCGGGCTACAGTCCCTGGGATCACAGAGTAGGACAGGACTGAGCACGCATGCACAGTAAGATTGAGCCTCGTGGCTTTCATCATTCTTTGATTTATATTTTCCCCCTATTCTCACTAGCTATAGTTTCCTTTGTGACTTGCTTTTACAAATAATAATGGTTTCCATTTGTTATTTTTATACATTCTTATGCTTCTACAATATTTTGCTTGTTTTGTTATTTTGTGTATGATTTTATTCCCACGCCCAAGCTTTATTTTTAAAGATTTTTAACAAAAACTTGTGTGCATGGGTGCATGCACGTGTGTGCTCAGTTGTGTCTGACTCTTTGTGACCCCATGGACTGCAGCACGCCAGGCTTCCTTGTCCATCACCAACTCCTGGAGTTCACTCCAACTCATGTCCATGGAGTTGGTGACACCATCCAACCATCTCATCCTCTGTCATCCCCTTCTCCTCCTGCCTCCAATCTTTCCCAGCATCAGAGTCTTTTCTAATGAGTTGGCTGTTTGCATTGGGTGTACTATAGGCTCAAGGAAGTATTGTAGAACAGGAGAATATAGCCAATATTCTGTAATAACTGTGAATGGAAAGTAACCTTCAAGAATTAAAATAAGCAAAAATGACAAAGAAAATCGTCCAAAGAGTTTGAGGCAGAGAACAACATGACCAGTTTTATATGTTGAAAAGATTATCTGAATACAGTGTATAGAAAAACTGAAAAGGTATAAGAAGAAAATACCTTAGAAACTCAGGCAAAATTAATGAGGGAATGTGGGCAGAATTAAGAAATTAAAAAGGATGGGACTTGACAAGTTAAAGAAGACTAGAGAATGTGAGGGTGAGAGATGAGTTGGAGGTGATTCCCTCATTTTCAGATTGTGCAAAGGATGGATGGTGGACCATCTTCAGAAATAGGCGAATACCTAATAAAGGTTAAGTTTAGGAGCAAGGTTTAGTTTGTTTTAAGAATCCTGAGTTTGAAGTGTCTTCCAGACATTCAAATAGGTATTTCAAGGAGATAGCTAAATATACAGGTCTAAGCTCAGAGGAAATACCAAGGCTAGAAAAACAGATTTGAGAGTTTTCAGCACAGATGGTTGTTAACGAAACCTCTACCCTGGATGAGATCACCAACAAAGATAGTAGAGGGAAGAAAAAAATAAAAATCTAGATTATGGGGGAATTCCTTGGCAGTCCAGTGATTAGAACTCTATGCTTTCACTGCTGGGGACCTGGGTTCAATCCTGCAGGTCACATGGAATGGCCAAAATAAAAAGAATGTAGAGCATGAATATAAAAACATGCAGAAGGAAGATGGTAGTGGCAGGCAAAGGAGATTGAGGAGGGGCTGGGCAGGGAGAGGTTCCATGAGGAGTTTGTAGTGAAACAGAAGCCCAGAGGGAGCATCTCTATAGAGAGGTCAGAGAAGATGAGGAGAGAAAATGAAATTTCAGACTATAAAAGGGGTCTGAAATGTTACTGTCAGGACAAGGTATGACCAATACCTCTTCAAGTCTGTACTGTGCATGTCATGAGTTAATGTCTGAACCACTCTGAAGCCAGATTCTCAAATGATCCTAATAAAGATTTAGCTTTGTTGAAAACAGTGGTTTCATAAAATACTTGGAAATAGTAAAGTCGATTTCAATTTTTGATGTTAACCTTGATTAAAAATTGTTTATTCATTTGAAACTAAAAGTGTTAGTTGCTCAGATGTGTCTAACTGTTTGAGAGCCTGTGGATTGTAACCTGCCAAGATCCTCTTTCCATGGAATTCTCCAGGCAAGAATACTGGAGTGGGTTGCTGTTTCCTACCCCAAGGAATCTTCCTGTCCCAGGGATCAAACTCAGGTCTCCCACTTTGCAGGCAGTTTATTATCGAGCCAACTTCCAGTAACTCCAAGGACAAAATGATTGATGACTATTTCCAGTCCTAGGATGAAATGCCCTGAGCACTTGGTGCAGGAGTTCATAGTTGGTCCTTGATTAAAAAAAAACAGAAAAAAAAAAAAAGAGAGAGAGAGTAGCTATTTCCCTCAGAGACACTGCTGAATATCACAATATTAGACTCTAAAAGGGCTTCCCTGGTGGCTCAGATGGTGAAGAATCTGCCTGCTGTGTGGGAGTCCCAGGTTCGAACCCTGGGTCTGGAAGATTCTCTGGAGGAGGGAATGGCAACCCACTCCAGTATTCTTGACTGGAAAATTCCACGGACAGAGGAACCCTGTGGCGTGGTACAGTCCATAGAGTTGCAAAGAGTCAGACACGACTGAGTGACTAACACTTTAACTTTCTTTCAGACTCTAAAAATTAGAATTGTAGCCAAGCAAGGCTTTCTTTAGTGTCCAGATGAGTGGAGTTGGGTTTGAGAAAGCAGATGGACTGGCATTCCTCCTCCCCTCAGATGGGATTTATTCATTATTTCATTCACATTGAAAGAATGTGCTTTCAAACATTGAACCTACTGGAAAGCCACATCACTTAATCATTTCTCTCCCCCAAATATCATGAAGTATTTCATTTTTCTCTCACTTCAGTTCTTCAAAGTTTTTACAATAAAGTGTCATGTTCAATTATCTCTTTTTGTAATTAAAATATTTTAGTGGATGAGCAAACTAATTGCCGAACTGCACAAGACCTATGGTTATTTTAAGAGGCAATTATCATTTTAATGGTTCTAATCATCCTTATAGTTCAATGAAATAAGCTTTTTGTGGATGCAGCTATAAAAGCAAATGAAAAAAAATTCAGGTACTTTTCAAAGGGATTATTTACTTTTGCATTTGGCTTTTTAGTTTAGAAAAAAATAATAATATTAGAAAAACTTTGCATGAGGTTTTGAAGTTATAACCAAAGGACTATATATTATTTAAAAGCCTATTTACTAATGTTTAATCATTTCCACTACTGTAGAGCACAGGGAGTTATAGTCAATTTCTTGTAATAATTCACAAGGGAATATAATCTGAAAAAAACTGAATCTCTATGCTGTACAGCTGAAACTTACATAATATTATAAATCAACTATATTTCAATTTTTTAAAATTTGTTTTAGATCTGCATTCTCAACCTAGAGGAGCATGATTAGTTTCACTTCATAATTATGCTGCATATTATCACATGGCAGTCTTAGCTAATATTCCCTGACCACTCAAGCACCTTTAATTTGTTTAAATTAATGTGCATTGTGATTTTCAGTTCAGCAGTTTATTTTTCCTTCTTTCATGACAAAATGTTATTCTTTGTCTTATCCAAAGCTCTCTGTGCATTTGCTAATAAATACTTGATCTCTGGGTCACCATGTAGCCACTGAATTTCCTTTCTGTGCCTGTATCACAGGTCCTTTTTACCCAGCATGTGAAAAAATTGCATATTTAAAAGGGAGTCATCCTGTAAAACGTCCCTGGTGGAATTGTTTCCATTACTAGTATTACAAATCTTATTAAATCTTGGCACAACTGCAGGAGACTTTTTATTATTTTTTAAAATTTTTGTTGGAGTATAGTTACTTTACAGTGTTGTTAATTTTTAACTGTACAGCAAAGTGAGTCAACTGTACATTTATATCGACCCCTCTTTTTTGGATTTCCTTCCCTTTAGGTCACCACAGAGCACTGAATAGAGTTCGGCAGCTATCTATTTTATACATAGTATCAATAGTGTATATATGTCAATCCCAAACTCCCAATTCACCCAGTCCATCCCATTTCCCTCCTTAGTATCCATGTTTTATTCCTCTACATCTGTGTCCCTATTTCTGCTTTGTAAATAAGATCATCTGCATCAGTTTTTTCAGATTCCACATATATGCATTAATATACGATATTTGTTTTTCTCTTTCTGACTGCAAGAGACTTAAAATCATTCAAAAATTATTGCTTTATCAAATGAAAGCAGATGTAGACTCAGATGAAATATTTTATGTGCAAATGTGTTAATTTCACATTTCACATAAAATTTTAAAATACCTGTCGGTCTCAATTTAACATTTTGGTTTTGATCCACAAGCAAAACAGTGACACTAAAAGTTAATTCATTTGGATGGCGTGTCTCCCATATAAGGAAAATTAAAGAGGTTGAGAGCAAGTGCTTTCTTTTCTTTCAGGTGAATGATAAAGTAGCAAAGATTGATATTTCCTAGAAAAGGGAAAATTCTAATGCTTGTGCCAGGGGTCTGAAAATCCATTTGAATAGCAATCATGGTTCACAGAAAACATAGAAATGACTAACACATATATGATGGGAATTTTTTCCAGTTTTATAGATGCTATAATGATTAATACAACAGAGTTTATAGCAGCCTTTTGAAAATTTGACCAAACTGAATTGATTTCTCCTAGCAACTACTAGCATTTCAATCCAGTGAATGTCTGAGAAACTCTCTGACATTTAAAATAACTTTTGAATTGTGTGTAAAGGTTTATAGGGTTGTTCAGTGTATCACTAATTATAACAGAAGATGTGAAACGACCTAAATACATGAAAATAAGTTTGATTAATAAATCACATTATATCTATAATTATGTCCCTTTAGGTTGCAAGAACCACAGACACAGCCATTTTCAAAATAATAGTAGTTACTGCAAAGAAGCATAGCAGCTGTGCTATCAGACACAGCTTCTGGGCTCGTCCCTCTCTTCTCAAGGGTCTCTATTGGTATGCCTCCTGCTTTCCCAGATGCTCAGATGGTAAAAGAATCCACAGGCAGTGCAAAAGACACAGGTTCATTCCCTGGGTCAGGAAGATAGTCTGAAGGAAATGGCTACCCACTCCAGTATTCTTGCCTGGAGAATTCTGTGGACAGGAGCCTGGTGGGCTACAGTCCGTGGATTGCAAAGGGTCAGACACAACTGAGTAACTAACACTTTCACACTTCACAGTTTCTCTTAACACTTAACCTGTATAAGCAGAGACTGTCTGATCATATTATTCGGTCACTATCATATATGAAGCATCTCCCATAATCATAACATGTGGACAGGAAGCTAGGATGAGGTCCCCGACCTTCCCAACTATCAGACAATAAGAGTAATTGCAATAAAAATATGACAGCCTTCTCAAAGTATATGAAATTAGCCATTATTGATAAAACACGATTCTATATGATTTAGGGTATTTTTACAAAACACAGTTTACACCTATCTTAAACTAAAGCAGAGAAACCCATACAATTTTTGTGTAACTGACATGACATATGGGTCATGTTGTCCCTGCTTGCTTAGTATTTTGTCATTCTTTCAAAAGTAATTTATTAAAGTCAATCCTGATGCAACTTTACACTGCATGGGCTATAAATTTGTTCTTTTAGCATTTGGGCTAAGATTGACTGCAGCTATTTAGTAAATGAATTCACAAAGCATTTCCCCTCTCCTTGGCCATCTCCCTCTAAAATGCTTCCTTACCTCTCTCACTTTTTCTCTTTCTCCATATTTCCCACTCTATATCATCCTGTTTTCTTCTTTCTCCTGATTCAGGAGATCTGGCGGGGGGTGTGGTGCAGGGGGGAATGGTCTAGAGCAATCAGCTCTCCAAAGTTAGAAGAAATAACCAGGCTCTAGTGATTAATAATGGTTCAGTACCATGGAGAGCAGAACACGTGCTTCCCTAGATACTAACCCATGCCCTACCAAATGTCAGTCGCCATGCTATTGAAAACATTCTTATCAGCCAGCTATTGACTCAGACTGTGATTCATGTCAAGAAGTTCTAGCAAGATTGGTTTTACCTTTTTAACTATCTATGCTAAAGGAACAAGTACCCCTCCCCCAACCTAGATGGACCAATACTTCATCAAAAACAAATGTATGAAAAGTTAAATTGAGTTAAAGCAGACATATAAAATACAAGTCCCAATTTGTTTTTCATTACTGCATGACAGCAGACATAAAACAGTGTGGCAAATTGTGATAAATGATTTTGATACTTACCCTCAATTGATGTGCTTACTTTGTCACAGATGATTAATAAATAGCTATTAGACTGGTTCTGTCCCACAGACCTTCCTTTGATTAGTAATTACTGAGGATCATAGCACTTTTTTTCCATTATGGGCTTCATAGGTGGCAAACCCTATAAAGTTTCAAGCACCCCAAAGTGGAATACTACACAGTCACTCAAATAAAAGGAGAGAATATTTATTGATGTGCAGAGATTTTCCCCATATGCTAATTTGTAAAAGCATGTTATAAAGAAGCATAACCCCATTTTTATTAAAAAGAATAGTAACATGGTGAAAGGAGGAGCGCATGGCAACCCACTCCAGTATTCTTTCCTGGAGAATCCCATGGGCAGAGAAGCCTAGCAAGCTGCTATAGGGTCTCAAAGAGCCGGGCATGACTGAAGTGACTTAGCACATAGAACAACACGGAAAGTCAGGAAATGTAACAGTGGTTCCTGGATGATGGATATATGAAGGACTTTTGGCTGTTAACTTTTTCTTTCCTGTATATTTAAAATTTTAATGCCATGATTATTTATTAGAATATTGAGACTCACAGAAATGAACTGATCATTCACTCAATATTTTTGCACTTCAATTCAGAGTCTATCACTGTGTCTCTATATGCTTTGATAAGTAACTGGTCTCAGTTCAGTTCAGTTCAGTCGCTCAGTCTGGTCCGACTCTTTGTGACCCCACAGACTGTAGCACCTCAGGCTTCCTTGTCCATCATCAACTACTAGAGCTTGTTCAAACTCATTTCTGTTGAGTCAGTGATGACATCGAACCATCTCATCCTCTTTCATCCCCTTCTTCTTTGGCTTTCAATCTTCCCCAGCATCAGTGTCTTTTCCAATGAGTCAGTTCATCGCATCAGGTGGCCAAAATATTGGAGTTTCAGCTTCAGCATCAGTCCTTCCAATGAATATTCAGGACTGATTTCCTTTAGGATTGACTGGCTTGATCTCCATGCTGTCCAAGGGACTCTCAAGAGTCTTCTCCAAAACCACATTTCAAAAGCATCAATTCTTTGGTGCTCAGCTTTCTTTATGATCCAACTCTCACACCCATATATGGCTACTGGAAAAATAGCTTTGACTAGACAGATCTATGTAGGCAAAGTAATGTCTCTGCTTTTTAATATGCTGTCCTGATTTGTCAGTTTTTCTTCCAAGGAGCAAGCGTCTTTTAATTCATGGCTGCAGTCACCCTTCACAGTGATTTTGGAGCCCGAAAAAATAGTCTGTCACCATTTGCATTGTTTCCCCATCTATTTGTCATGAAGTGATGGGATCGGATGCCATGATCTTAGATGTTTTAATGTTGAGTTTTAAGCAAGCTTTTTCACTCTCTTATTTCACTTGCATCAAGAGGCTCTTTATTTCCTCTTCACTTTCTGCCATAAAAGCAGTGACATCACATATCTAAGTTACTGATATTTCTCTCTGCAATCTTGATTCCAGCTTGGGCCTCATCCAGTATGGCATTTCTCATGATGTACTCTGCATATAAGTTAAATAAGTAGGGTGACAATATACAGCCTTGAAGTACTCCTTTCCCTATTTGGAACCAGTCCATTGTTCCATGTCTACTTCTAACTGTTGCTTCTTGACCTGCATACAGATTTCTCTGGAGGCAGGTAAGGTGGTCTGGTATTCCCATCACTTGAAGAATTTCCCACAGTTTGTTGTGATCCACACAGTCAAAGGCTTTAGCATAGTCAAAAAGGCACAAGTAGATGTTTTTCTGGAACTCACTTGCTTTTTCTACAATCCAATGGATGTTGGCAATTTGATCTCTGATTCCTCTGTCTTTTCTAAATCCAGCTTGAACATCTGGACGTTCTTGGTTCATGTACTGTTGAAGCCTAGCTTGTAGAATTTTGAGCATTTCTTTGCTAGCATGCTAGCCCATAAATAGTGTATACAGCCTTAGTCTCCCAGTAGTATCTGACTCTTTGTGACCCCATGGGCTACAGCCTGTCAGGCTCTTCTGTCCACGGGATTTTTTAAGGAAGAATACTGCAGTGGGTTGCCATTTCCTCCTCCAGGGGATTTTCCCAACCCAAGGATCAAACCTGTGTCTCCTACATTGCCGGCAGATCCTTTATCCACTGAGCCATGGGGGAAACGTGTAAAAGAAATGTAGAAAGATTTATTATATGGAAGCGGAAGGGCTGATCTTATTTGATTTTTATTTTCAAAACATTCAGTTTCAAAGATGTATTTGATTAAATATCAGAAATTTCATTTGGCTTACCTAATCTTGAGAGTCCCTTGAATTGCAAGGAGATCCAACCAATCCATTCTGAAGGAGATCAGCCCTGGGATTTCTTTGCAAGGAATGATGCTAAAGCTGAAATTCCAGTACTTTGGCCACCTGATGCGAAGAGTTGACTCATTGGAAAAGACTCTGATGCTGGGAGGGATTGGGGGCAGGAGGAGAAGGGGACGACCGAGGATGAGATGGCTGGATGGCATCACTGACTCAATGGACGTGAGTCTGGGTGAACTCCGGGAGTTGGTGATGGACAGGGAGGCCTGGCGTGCTGCAATTCATGGGGTCGCAAAGAGTCGGACACGACTGAGCGACTGAACTGAACTGAACATTAAATGAGTTATAGCTAAGTAAGATTTCCTGTCCCCTTTTTCGAAAAATTATTTAAGTTCTCATAACAAATAGATAATCATTACTCTTATCTATTTTACAAAATATACCTTGGTATCCCCATGTAGAAAAAAAATACTTCCAATCTTACCTGACTGACACAAACACCAAGTTCTGCAAATATCTGCTTGGTTTCTGCATTGTAAGTTATCTTCAATTAATTAACCCTTATCTCTCTAGGGCAGGCCTTTGACATGTCTGGAACAAAACTCAGCCAAATTTCATAATAGGAGGAACAGAAACAGCTCAAATGAAACACATCTGCCAAGTACAGCTTAGATGAATTTATTTCTTTTGGAGCAGAAAGCACTTCTGAAATTGATATTTATAACGTAGAGTTGGTAGCATATTTATAAAAATTATTAAATACATACTTTTCAGAAAAGTTTTATTGGAAGATAGCACTTTGCAATATTGTTTTGGTTTCCTATATACATCAACATGAATCAGCCACCTGTATGTGCCTCCCTCTTGAACCTCCCTCCAATCTCCCACCCCACCCCACCCCGCTAGGTTGTCGCNGTTAAATTTTATGTTAACTAAGTTTTAAATTTTACTAATATATCCACATTTCCGTACTTAAAGTCTCCTTGTCAGGGTAAAGAGAATTATTCGAAACAAAATGGGAAATACATGCATTTTAAAACCTTCAAGGGACTTTCCTGGTGGTCTAGTGGTTAAGACTTCACCTTCTAATGCAGGGGGTACAGTTTCAATGCCAGGTCAGAGAGCTGAGTAAGATCCCACAAGCCTCAAGGCCCAAAAAAAACCAAAACATAAATCAGAAGCAATATATTGTAATAAATTCAATAAAGACTTTAAAAATGGTCCACATCAAAAAAATCTTAGAAAGTAAAAATAAAACCTAGTCCTCTTCCATGAGATGAGAGGCTAAAGACCCCACAAGAGCAACAGCTGCTGAAACACCTCAAACAACGGGAGGATCAGCTAGCCCTCTCTTATTTACAGGGGGCTCAAAAGCAAAGGAGGGAAAGAGTCCTTTCGGTGCCACCAAGATCCATCTGATGGTGCCAGCAAGGAGTGCTTTAAGGAAGACTTTCTTGTGAAGGGGCTTCTCTGGTGGCGCAATGGTAAAGAGTCAGCCTGCAATGCAGGAGCAGCAGCAGATGTGGGTTTGATCCCTGGATGGGAAGACAGAGGACCTTGGTGGGTGATAGTCCGTACGGGAGCTGGACATGTCTTATGTGAGTTAGCATGCACGCATGCTGTGAGCTTGGAAAGAGCAGACCAAGTTGTACTTGTCTCTTTTCTTTTTGTCATTAGAAGACAACAAAAAAGGAACACCTGCACAGATCCTACATTACTGGTGCTTGGGTTAATTACCATGCCTCCTTTGTGCCACGCCCCCTTCCCTGTGTGCTGGCTCACAGCAAGTGGCCCAGCCTCCGTGACTCTTGTGGTATCTGCTTGCAGCCAAGGTACAGCATCAAGCACCCCCAGCAGAGGGCTGCCTGGAAAAAAAAATAAGATTTCAGTTAGAAAACCAGTTCTATGGACGCAAGGTTGAATCTTACTGTATAACTCTTAGGGCAAGTAAAACAGGATAAGCACCTATGGTCACACTTTTCTCTTTGTTAATGGATGTCAATGGGGAAAAGGCCAAAGAAAGGGTAAATGTCATAAAAGAATGAATATTCAGCTCCGAAACAGTGCACAAGTAAATGTGAAAAAAAGAATCACAGCAGGTTCTTATTGCTCAATTCCAGCCCATTGACAGAGAATAAAAAGGCAGAGCAATGTGAGTGAAAAGCAAGACATCAGGCTCAGCAGGACTTTGCCACCTTAGCTTTGCATGCTGCTGCATTTATGAGTAACTCTTTTGCTGCCAGCCTTCTCTGATCTCACTTGATCCAAAAAGATAGTGAAGATCTGGATGAACTAGGCTCCGCTGACACAAAATTGCTGTTGTTGTTAGGTTGCTAAGTCGTGTCCGACTCTTTTTCGACCCCACGGACTGCAGCCCACCAGACTCCTCTGTCCATGGGATTTCCCAGACAAGAATACTGGAATGGGTTGCCCTTTCCTTCTCCAGGGGAATCTTTCCAACCCAGGGAATCAAACCTGCATCTACTGCTTGGTAGGGGGATTCTTTACCACTGAGCCAGCTAGAAAGCATGGACACAAAACTAGGTCTAGGAGTAAGGTAACACATACCATGATGATGGAATTGCTAACTTAAAACCAGCTAATGAATTCCTGATAGAAATCCTGATGGATGCATCCAGTAGTTGATCCTTGAATTAGTCACAAACCTAAATGCCTCAAAACTATTATTTGACACACACACACACACACACACACGAAAGATCCAGGAAGCAGTTTTTGAGAGCTAAATTTGCCAGCAACATAAGTGGGTTGCATCTTATTGTCTTCAAACAAAAAAGAACAATTGCAGGCATATTGGATTGTTGGTTCTTTTGAAACTAAGGATTCAATACTTTATTTCATGTTCATTTCAAAAGGATTGCCACTGATAAAAGAAAAATTGTGGATTTCATGTGAGTCTTCTCAGAAAATGTTTATTTCATGTTGAAGTTTAATTTCAGTTGAGCTGCCTCACAGAAAGAAGTAAACATTGCTACTGTTGTCACTGAGATTGTGATTTCAGTTTTCAAAAACTTCTAAATTGTGTTTACTTCTGGGGACTGTAAAAATAGAGTCACAAATCTGTAACAATATTATAGCAATGTAGCTGCTGCTGCTGTTGCTGCTGCTGCTGTTGCTGCTGCTGCTGCTGCTAAGTCGACGCTTCAGTCATGTCCGACTCTGTGCGACCCCATAGATGGTAGCCCATCAGGCTCCCCCACCCCTGGGATTCTCCAGGCAAGAACACTGGAGTGGGTTGCCATTTCCTTCTCCAATGCATGAGAGTGAAAAGTGAAAGTGAAGTCACTCAGTCGTGTCCAACCCTTAGTGACTCCATGAACTGCAGCCTACTAGGCTCCTTCGTCCATGGGAGTTTCCAGGCAAGAGTACTGCAGTGGGGTGCCATTTCCTTCTCTGGATAGTAATGTAGAACTATTCTGAAACGTATAATGTATAGCTCAGTTTTTAGCCTATCACATCCTGATGTAATTTGGTTACAGTTCATGTTTAAAGAAAGATGTTTTTCCAATACTTGGACTTTTTCTTATGATATCTTATTTTTTTTAATGGAAGTATAGTTGACTCATTGGAAAAGTCCCTGATGCTGAGAAAGACTGAGGGCCGAAGAAGAGGGTGCCAGAGGATGAGATGGCTGAATATGGAAGTATAGTTGACTCATTGGAAAAGTCCCTGATGCTGAGAAAGACTGAGGGCCGAAGAAGAGGGTGCCAGAGGATGAGATGGCTGAATGGTCAGAGGGCATGACTGACGCAATGGACAAGAACTTGGGCAAACTCTGGGAGATGGTGAGGGACAGGGAAGCCCAGTATGCTGAAGTCCATAGGATCGCAAAGAGTCTGACATGACTGGGAGACTGAACAACAACAATAGTTGATTTACATTGTGTCAATCTCTGCTATACAGCAAAGTAATTCAGTTATATATATGTATGTATGTGTGTATATATATGTATGTGTGTATATATATGTATATATTTATGTATATTAAATATCAATCTAATGGCAAAAGTGAAGAGGAACTAAAGAGCTTCTTGATGAGGGTGAAAAAGGAGAGTGAAAAAGCTGACTTAAAGTTCAACATTCAAAAAATATTATCATGGCATCCAGTCCCATCATTTCATGGCAAGCAGATGGGGAAAAAGTTGGAACGGTGATAGGTTTTATTTTTATGGATTCCAAAATCACTGTGGACAGTGACTGCAGCCACAAAATTAAAAGATGCTTGTTCCTTCGAAGAAAAGCAATTACAAGCCTAGACAGCATATTAAAAAGCAGGAACATCACTTTGCTTACAAAGGTTGGTATAATCAAAGTTATGGTTTTTCTAGCAGTCATGTATGAATGTGAGAGCTAGACCATAAAGAAGGCTGAGCACCGAAGAATTGATGCTTTTGAATTGTGGTGCTGGAGAAGACTTTTGAGAGTCCTTTGGACTGCAAGGAGATCAAACCAGTCAATCCTAAAGGAAATCAGTACTGAACACTCATTAGAAGGACTGAAGCTGAAGCTGAAGTTCCAATACTTAGGCCACCTGATGCGAAGAGCCAACTCTTTGGAAATATTCTGATGCTGAGAAAGATTGAGGGCAAGAGAAGGGGATGACAGAGGGTAAGATGGTTGAATCATACCATCAACACAATGAGTTTGAGCAAAGTCTGGGAGACAGTGAAGGATAGGGAAGCCTGGTGTGCTGTAGTTCATGGGATTGCAAAGAATCGGATATGACTAAGCACACACCTGCATGCATCTCTTAATCCCAAACTACCAATCCAACCCTCTGCTTCCCCATTCCCCCTTGACAACCACAAGTCTGTTCTTTGTGTCTGTGAGTCCATTTCACAGATAAGTTCATTTGCGTCAAGTTTTAGATTTGACATGTAAGCAATATCATATGGTATTGGTCTTTCTATTTCTTATTTCATTTACTATGATAATCTCTAGGTCCATCCGTGTAGCTTCAAATGGCATCATTTCATCCTTTTTATGCTTGAGTAATGTGGAATCTTATTTAAAAGAATTCATCTAGGGTTATAGTTTTGCCTATTCCATATTCCCCTGTCTAGCAAAATGCACCGATTTTAAAAAAAGGGTAGCAAAAAATAGGGGATTAGCATTACCTGTCTGGGCTTATAAGAAGGCCTTATACAGTAGATTCTATAAAACACTTGTTGAATGGTTTCTTGCTCATGAAGTTCGAATTCTTTGCCTGGCTTTCAAGACTCTTCTTCATTTTCTCTGTGCGTGCTCGTTGCTACAGTCATGTCCGACTCTTTGTGACCCTCTGAACTGTAGCCCACCAGGTTCCTCTGTCCATGGGATTCTCCAGACAAGATTACTGGAGTGGGATGTCATGTTCTCCTCCAGGGGATCTTCCCAACCCAGGGACTGAACCCATGATCCGCATTGCAGGCAGATTCTTTACCACTGAGCCACCCGGGAAGCCCCATCCTCTGAGTTAGCTCCTCTCTGAAGTACCTAGATGACAGTATTTGATGCTCATTTCCTGAGTTGTTTTGCAGATGTAAAAAGCCTTCCCCTCTCCAACAAATGGAGGATGTTAACTACTTGAGGACCATGAGCACATAGCCCTAGGCCTCCCGAACCCTAAGGACTGGTCATGTTCACCTCTGTGACACCACCCAGCTACCTCACTATCAGCCAATCAGACAACTGTGCACTAGCTGATCACAAGCCCTGCGACCACACCTCTTCACCTGGCCTTTAAAAGTGCTTTGCGAAACCCCTGGGAGAGCTCGAGGCTTTTTATGGCATGCATGAGACACACGGTCTCCTTGCATGGTCCTGCAGTAAACCTTTATCCGCTCCAAACTCCAAGAATGATTCAGTTTGTTCGGCCTCAGGGTTCATCGGGCACATGAACTTGCACTAAGAAACTCATATACCTTGTAATTTTGAGAAGCTCTACTAAAGTACGACATGCATTTTCGTAGTATGAAATAATACGAAAGCTATTTCTCTTATGCTATGATAACTTTTTGTATGTTTGTGCTTAAATGCAGTGAAAAATCCTCAATTTTTTGTTTTGTGTTTTTAATTTGTTCATTTGTTGTCAAAAAATGATCAGTTCTGCAAGAAGTCTCCATCTCTCCTTGGAAAATAATCCGTTGTATACAACAACAGACTCCAACTCTGTCCACTCCACCCATGTGAGTGCCAAATTTACCTTGTTGTTCAGGTGCTAAGTCCTGTTGAGCTCTTTGCAGCTCCATGATCTGCAGCACACAAGACTCCCCTGTCCTCCATTGTCTCCTGGAGTTTGCTCAAATTCATGTCCATTGATTCAGTGATCCTGTCTAATCATTCCATCCTCTGTTGCCCTCTTCTCCTCCTGCCCTCAATCTTTCCCAGCATCAGAGTCTTTTCCAATGAGTTCGCTCTTTTGTCTCAGGTGATGAAAGTATTGGAGCTTCAGCATCAGTCCTTCCAATGAATATTCAGGGTTGATTTCCCTTAGGAATGACTGGTTTGATCTCCTTGCAGTCCAAGGGACTCTCAAGATTCTTCTCCAGCACCACAATTTGAAAGCATCAATTCTTCAGCACCTAAGTCCGCTTTCTTATGGCAGAAATAGAAAAAAATTAATTGATTTGGTAGGTTTGGGAGGATAAAGTAGCATCATGCAAATATCACTGGGGTGAGTTCAAGAAGATCTGCATTTCATAGGCATCTTCCTCTAACCAGGTGGATACCCCTAGGCAGACCCTTTCCCACCTCTTGGCCTTGGATTTCCTCATCTGTATTAAGGAGTTTGGACAACATAATCTCCAAGCCTCAAGCCTCCTTCCCACTGACAGCTTGTTGGGACTTTACTGATTCTTCCTTACTAGATCTCTCATTGCCACCCTTGTCTCCTTGTCCAGATAAGTCTTGCTTCAACTATTACCACAGCTTCCTTTTTTTAAATAGCTTTATTTTATTTTTTGAATGTGCTTTTTGTACACTTTTTTATTGGATTATAATTGCTTTTCAATGATGTGTTCGTTTCTGCTGTACAACATGAACCAGCTATGCACATACATATATCCCCCCTTCTTGGATCTTCCTCCCACCCCTCACCCAACCCTCTTGGTCATCACAGAGCAGGCAGCTGAGCTCTCTGTGCTACACTAGCTGTCTAGTTTACACATGGTGCTGTACGTATGCCAATGCTACTCTCTCAACTCGTCCCACCACTTCCTTTCCCTTCTTGGTATCCATATGCCTGTTCTCTACATCTGCTTCTGTATTTCTGCTTTGTAAATAAGGTCATCTAAACCATTTTTTTCAGATTCCACATATATGCATTAACATATGATACTTATTTTTCTCTTTCTGACTTACTTCACGCTGTATGTCCATCTGCCTCACTGCAAATGACCCAGTTTCGTTCCTTTACCATGGCCTTCTAGTTGATCTTCTACTTCATTTCACCCTGTCTCCACCTAAGCTCCACACCACCACTTCTGTTCTCAAAAGAAAATCTCCTCATGGCCATCGATGCTAGACCACTTCAGTGGTCCCAAGGTGATGCCCAAACACGTGAACACAGTCTGCAAGTCCCTTCCTGTTCCTTGAAGATGCTCTGATGCCCCCTGTCCCTATACACACTGCTGCTCTCAGCCCCCTTCTCCTGAACCATCCTCTATACTCTAGCCCGTTGACCACTGAGTCCTGATCTTTCAAGCATCAGCTTCATCACCACTAGGTAAGATATTCTTGGGATCAGAGGACATTAGGCTTCTCATCATAATTTTTGCTGCTCTGACTGTAATGGTTCACTTAGAATTAATCTTTGTGAGGGCTGAACTGGTCTCCCTTGCTCACTGTCGTGCTCTTGTAGCCAACACCAAGTAAGCACTCAGTTCAATTCAGTTTAGTCACTCAGTCATGTCCGACTCTTTGCGACCCCATGAATCGCAGCACGCCATCACCATCTCCCGGAGTTCACTCAGACTCACGTCCATCGTGTCCGTGATGCCATCCAGCCATCTCATCTTGGGTCATCCCCTTCTCTTCCTGCCCCCAACCCTCCCAGCATCAGAGTCTTTTCCAATGAGTCAACTCTTCGCATCAGGTGTCCCAAGTACTGGAGTTTCAGCTTCAGCATCATTCCTTCCAAAGAAATCCCAGGATTGATCTCCTTCAGAATGGACTGGTTGGATCTCCTTGCAGTCCAAGGGACTCTCAAGAGTCTTTTCCAACANGCAATTTGACCTCTGGTTCCTCTGCCTTTTCTAAAACCAGCTTGAACATCAGGGAGTTCATGGTTCACGTATTGCTGAAAGTAAGCATTACAAATTATTATTTGAATTCCATCCTCTGTTTCCTAGTTATTGATTAAATAATAATAAATGCTAAATATTGCTTTAAGGATTGGGCATAATTCATCTAAACATCTAGAATAAACCCTGGCATGTATTAAGCATTTAATATATGCTAGCTGTTGCTATTGTTACTATTCTTTTCTTTCTTTAATTATAGCAGTTAGTATGGGCTTAATTATAATTACCTGATAAGTAAAAATCTCTTTCTCACTCTCAATGCTAAATGAAATACACAAAGTAGATGCATTAATCAACTAAACAAATGCATCAGGCTAATGGTATTTTTTGTTACAATGAAACAGAAAATCATATTGTTATGTAGTAAATATATATAATTAATCATATCTACTGTAAATTATACAGCAATATATTTGGAAAATATAGTATTGAATTTTCATAAAGTATTACTAAATTCTTCCAGAAAATGTTCCATGTTTTGTTTCCTTGAAGCTTAAGCTAATGGAAAAGGCTTGAGAGAAATTGTCATTTTGGAGAAAACAGACCGTGGATACTTATGACCTAAAAGAAAATCTGGCATGCATATCTTAATATTCTTAGAAATTACTCTTAGGTTCAGCTTTTATTAATTCATAACTCTTCAAAGTTATGAGTTGAAAGGGGTCCTGTAGCCCAGTCTCCCACCCAATATTTGAATCTCCATGGCACCATCTTAGCCAAGTGGATGGATGGCCTTTAACAGGCAGTTAGATGATTAAATATCTATTAGTTCCCATAGCAACGTATGATTCATTAATGGTTTCTCTATGAGTCTTTAAGAATATATTATCTGCAAGTTAGAAACAAATTATATCATAGTCACAGGAGAAAAAAAAAGAAAGTGGATATGGATAAGGAAACAATTGAGAGATTAATAAAAATTTAGCTTGATTTTTGTTTCTATCATATATTAAGTAATAATGTAGAGTCATGACCAGCAAAGGTATAAAATGTGGCTTATTCTGCCACTGCTTTATTGTTCACAATTACTTAATCCAAGTTTACAAGTTTTCTTCATTATCTCTCACCCATTCTTCCTTCATATCCCTTTAGTCTTACCTCTGTGCCTAATTCCTGCTTTCTCTCTACTTACTTCCTTGCCTTTCTCCCTAATATGTTTCTTACTTTGGCCAAGTATTCTTTTGGTTTTAAAATACAGTGATATGATTTTGCCACAATAATCCAGAAACTGAGCTGCAATAAGAAATTCTCTGACATGTAAGAATAAGCTGAACAGAAAGAATATGTGGTTGAGGGCTCAATAACTGTAGGGTAGGTGGATGAATGGATAAATGGATGAATTTCAGTTGATAAATATTTATTAAGTTCCAAATAGTAAAGTGTTGTGTTAGATTCTGTGATAGATAGTAAGTGATGCCTGATTCTCTGCCTTTAGGAGGTTAAAATCTACAGGAAATTTATACACAGAACTAACCAAACATACTGTGAGTTTGACAAGACAGACCGTGAGTAGCAACTTGAAGGGGAAGAAAAACTTGGGGGAGGGGGGAAGGTAGAGAAGAAGGGAGACATGAAATATTATTCAAGAAGGAGGAAATAAAAAGTGGAGTAGTTAGCAAATAGAAACTTAATATTGAGCATTATATTTCAGGATATTCAAGAAAGGAAAGTTGTGTTTTAAAACTTAAAGCACACGATATTAATTTGTAAAAAAAGTCATATAGATCTCACCGTCAGCCACAACCTAGTAAAAGTATTTCATGCTGTGACTTTAATTAAGGCTGTGTGTGTGTGTGTGTGTGTGTGTGTGTGTGTGCACGCTCAGTCATGTCCAACTCTTTGAGACCCCACGGACTGTAGCCCACCAGGTTTTGTTACTAAAGATATTTTGTTTAACATATATTGTGTAGATTATTGCAAAGTGGCATGAGGTACTTGTATCAGGCCACCAGTAACAGCTGTTGCCTTTAGGAACAGAAACTAAACTAGTAATCAAAGATGTAGAAAAAGATTTGAACATTTCTGTACAGAACACTATTAAAAAGTTTTACCTTTACCATTCATTTCTGTCCCATCAAAATGTTCTAATGGTAAAAACCACCTTTAAAATTATCTCAAGGATACAAACATTTCCATTTTTGTCACCTTTTCAATTACATCTTGTACAGGGCAATAAGAAGCTATTTAATGATGAAATGCCAATTAACAACAAGTACAGTATGTCAAGTAAAAGTAATGATATTTCCTCACCAAATACCACAGCATGATTTATATTTATCCTTTCTCAAAGAATGGGATCCTTTCATTTGGTGCAGTAAATTGCATACTGTTTTTTTTTTTTTTTTACAGCTGTTCCCAAAGACAAAGATATTCTTGAGCTTCATTTATAAAATTTAAATATAAGATTGTTATTCCAACCTTCTTCAGCGATGGCTGAACAAATTATTCATGCAGTGGAAAGTAAGAAATGGTGATGATTTAAAGTTAACATTGTGAAATGAAGATGAGTATGTACAATGTTAACCTCAAATGGTTCAAATAGATGTTATGAACACTTAACATGAGGCTAGCAGGATCTTGGTAAAAGAGCCATTCAAAATTACTTCCGCTTCCTACTGTAAGATAGATAAAATTATATTTATCTTAGAGGGTTGTTAAGAGGATTAAACAAAGTAATGCGTAAGAAGTATTAACACAAAGTATATTATTTTCTGTTGCCTGATTGCCCCTTCTGTACCCCAATATCGCATCATCATGCTGGCTCTTCATTTTCTTTCCAGCCCCTCCTCTCTTATCAGGGCTCCCCTGGTGGCTCAGACAGTAAAGAGTCTGCCTGCAATGCGGGAGACCGGGGTTCTGTGCTTGGGTTGGGAATATCCCCTGGAGGAGGGAATGCCTCCCTACTCCAGTATTATGGAAAATCCCATGAACAAAGGAGCTGACAGGCTACAGTCTGTGATGTCTCAAAGAGTCAGACATAGCTGAGTAACTTTCACTCACCCCTCTCTTATCTTTTCTTTCTGGAATAGGCCATTCTTTTCTTTGTAATTTGAATAATAGTTTAGCTGTCTTTTTTGAGGCTTTTGTTTGTTTGCCTAGATTCCTCTGTTCATAGTGTTAGAGTGTTCCTTTCTGTCCTAAGTGGTTCCTTATCAAGTATTGTTTCACCAAAAGTTCCCCCACTAAGAATGTAACATAATAAATGGATGTAGTAGTTAACATAATAAATGTTTTGCTTCTATTGCAGAATTCATATCTGATTGTTTCACTCACCTGCTTGATAACACATACCTGGCTTTCCATTGCCTTGAGTAGTAAGCCTCAGTTTTTTTAGAAGGACTTACAAAGTATCTAATCTTCACTACAAGACATTCTGATGTCATTCTGGTTTCTCAAATACCTTGTGCTTTCTCCAGCCCCTAAATCTTCATATATACTCTTCTTCATAGATTGTATTTTTTTCTCCAACTCATCAGCAGTCCAACTCTTACTATAGCTTGTACTTACCTGCAAAGGCTCTTGCTTTCCCTGCTGCTGCTAAGTCACTTCAGTCTTAGAGGGATGCAACCGACTCTGTGCAACCCCATAGATGGAAGCCCACCAGGCTCCCCCATCCCTGGGATTCTCCAGGCAAGAACACTGGAGTGGGTTGCCATTTCCTTCTCCGATGCATGAAAGTGAAAAGTGAAAGGGAAGTCACTCAGTCGTGTCTGACTCTTAGCGACCCCATGGACTGCAGCCTACCAGAATCCTCCGTTCATGGGATTTTCCAGGCAAGAGTACTGGAGTGGGGTGCCATTGCTTTCTCTAGGATAATTCTATTGCTAGGTCTTCTTTTATCATCATTCACTTCTTTACAAAAGTGACTTTTCCACTTGTAATTATTTAATTATCTAAAAGAGTATAATTTTTCTTTTCTGTTATAGACTCCAAACACCCCTGGGACCAGCACCAAATTTCTTTTCTTTACCATCCTGTCTGCATAATGCAGATACTCAATTTTCAAAACTACGTGAAGATACACATTGAGCAAAGCATGTGTGTAACGTATAGCATGTCATCCTTGACTTCTGGGCTTAATTTATCTGGCATGGGGGGAATTCATCTTCTGAGAAAATCATAAAATCCCAGTAGTGGTGGAGGGCATAAAAAACTATTTGCTTTAGAGGTCTGGAAGTTCTGCTGTTGACAATGTTAACAACTCAACGAGGAGGGAGTCAAAGGGCAATGCTTACAGAAGGTCACAGGGATCCCACCTAAATTTACCATGAACTGTGTGTTTTGTAAGCAGATGGCACTCTTTCTTACCTGTCCTCGGGATTTATTAATAATTAACTGCTGTCACAGTTGGAGAGATACTTCATGCCTATGGAGAAATTTGACTGAATTCAACCACTCTAAAATAAATGATTAATAGATAACTAATGAGAACCTGCTGTATATCACAGGGAGCTCTACTCAATGCTCTGTGGTGACAAAGAGGGCTTATATATATATATATATATATATATATATGAATAGCTGATTCACTTTGCTGTACAGGAGAAATGAACACAATATAGTAAAGCAACCTAACTCCAATAAAAAAAATTTTTAGTATTTAACTTTTTACTGTATGTCCTACAAAAATTTACCTTCTTTTCATTCAGCAATAAATTTTTATATTACTTGGTGGCTCAGATGGCAAAGACTCTGCCTGCAATGCAGAAGACCTGGGTTCAAACCCTGGGTCAGGAGGATACCCTGGAGAAGGGAGTGGCAACCCACTCCAGGATTCTTGCCTGGAGAATTCCATGGGCAGAGGAGCCTGGCAGAATTGGGGTGGAGGGCGGGGAGGAGGCAGGACATGGCCGCTACAGTCCATGGGGTTGCAAAGAACAGAACATGACTGAGCAGCTAACACACTTTGGGCTTCCCTGGTGGCTTAGATGGTAAAGAGTCTGCCTGTAATGCAGGAGACCCGGGTTTAATCCCTTGGTGAGGAAGATCCCCTGAAGAAAAGTGTTAGTCGCTCCAGTCATGTCCAATTCTTTGCAGCCTCATAGACTGTAGCCCACCAGGCTTTTCTGTCCATGGGACTTCCCAGACAAGAATAACAGAGTGGGTTGCCATAGAAGGAAATGGCAACCCATTCCAGTATTCTTGCCTGGAGAATCCCATGGAGAGGTGCTTGGTGGGCTACAGTCTATAGCATGCCGAAGAGTCAGACACGACTGAGAGACCAACAAAAAAATAAATGATTAGCACCATCATCTTTCACATTATCTTTCAATAAGTGGGACAGCTACATTTTTATAAGCATCTTTCTGATGCTTAAAACCTATAAATCCTGGCAAGAGATAGAGTAGAGGGATGGGGAATTTAAAAATTCAGGCAAAATAATATTTGTCAGGGCTTCACATTATGAAAATAACACTTTTTTCACAGAATTGACCTGTCAGGGACCCCTGTTTTTCATGACATATTAAGCCAGAAGAATGTCACACATTTGCAGAACTTGCCGGGTCATTGAATTGTTGAGAACAGATGTATGTCATGGCTTCCTGGATGGCGGAGCCACCTCCTCCTGAGTGGATCATCAGCAAGGCATGGCTTCCTGGGTCTTTAAACTTGTCAACACAGTAGGTCTTAGAAACTGTTCCCATAGTAACCTTCAGTCAAACATGTTGGCTCAGGCTGTCACTTACAAGCATAATAGAAAAAAATAAATGCTGGCCACTCTTGTTCAGGATGCCACCAAAGGGGTAATATTAATTATTCAATAAGTAGACCAAAAGAGTGGTTATGGAGCCATTTATGAACCATGGTGTTAGTGTCCTAAGAAGATACATCTGCTAAAATTTACATGTCCCTAAATATATAACTAAGATTATATATATGTGCTTTTCTGGAGCCATTTTATCTATAATTATTTGATGGGGAAAGTAATACATTCCAGGCTGTTGTTATTCAGTCACTGAATTGTGTCTGACTCTTTGTGATCCCATGGACTGCGGCATGCCAGGCTCCTCTGTCCTCAACTATCTCCCACAGTTTGCTCAAATTCATGTCCACTGAATTGGTGACGCTATCTAACCATCTCATCATCTGCTTCTCCCTTCTCCCTTTGCCTTCACTCTTTCCCAGCATCAGTGTCTTTTCTAATGAGTCAGCTCTTCACATCAGGTGTCCAAAATACTGAAGTTTCAGCTTCAGCATCAGCCCTTCCAAATTCCAGGTAGTCTATTGTATTTTCTAACTAAACTTTCCCTTTTAAGTACACATGCATACGCACACACATATGTGCATATGTACACACATATGTATGTATATATTATTTTTATATCTAATGTAAATCTTAAATAGGACCATGATTCTATTCCTGTTGGTAATCTCCCAAGAAAGTAAAAATATATCAAATTTACATACCCCAAAGAGGGGTATGTAAAGAGAACCAAGGAGAAAATTAGGTCATAAATAATGTAACAACAATTAGCTATTGTTTTTGAAGGCCCTAAGTATCTATTATTCAACTGGGTAATACACACATGTAATCTTGTTTTTCCCCCCAAATCTGATCATAATAGGTTCTAGCTTTCCATAATTTATGAGAAGCAAAGGAGGCTCAAAGAATTAAAATGAGAGACAATCACTCAAGTGAGATTTGAACCCAGGTCAGCCTACCTCCAACATTTCTTTTTTATCTCCCAAACTGATTTTTTTCATGATATCACACTTTTTTTAACATGTCTCAAGCATGACCTAGAGGAAAAAGTCACAGCTTGTGTTGAGGGAGCTCACCACCAATTAAGGACAACCACAGGGCTTCCCTTGTGGCTCAGCTGGCAAGACATCCACCTGCAGTGCAGGAGACCTGGGTTTGATCCCTGGATTCTGAAGATCCCCTGGAGAAGGGAACAGCTACCCACTCCAGTATTCTGACCTAGAGAATTCCATGGACTGTATTGTCCATGGGGTCACAAAGAGTTGGACATGACTGAGCGACTCACTTTCACTAAAGGACAGGTAAGTGGCTTAAATGGTAAAGAATCCACCTGCAATGCAGAGGGCCTGGGCTCAATCCCCGGGTCAGGAAGATCCCCTGGAGAAGGAAATGGCTACCCACTCTTGTATTCTTGCCTGGAGGATTCCATGACAGAGGAGCCTGTGGCGCTACAGTCCATGGGTCACAAAGAGTCAGACACAACTGAAGGACTAACACTTTCACTTTTCAAGAAAGTTAGCTTTTGGGAAATCTTTTTGGCTCTAGGATCTGACAGTATGGGGACTACAGTAAAATAGTCATAACATTTGTAGTTCCAGCATCGCTTGGAGCACCAGCTCCTCCATATAACAGTAGTGTAGGCTTAAAAAACTTCATTTCTTTGTGTTTCAGTGTGTTCATATGTGAAATGAGATAATAACTTAATGGAAGTTTCTGAGGATCAAATGAGAAAATTTATTTGAAGCATTTTATAAAATATAAAATTACTGTTATATATGAAACATAAAATTGCTATTGTTGTTATCTTACATAGTATATTCAGTCTTGGCATATATCTTCACTGTAAGTTTCTTTACCCTTTAAAAAATGCCACACTGAATTCTTTCATCAAATTAAATTAATGTGTTTGCTTTAATCCACAAAATTAAGAGTTCCACAGAGCTTCTACCCCCAGTCCATATCAAGAGTCAGGAAATAATTCCTGCATTAGTATATATAATAAAATGCCACTTTAGTCATTCATAGGCACACACACATGGCAACTTGCTAAGGATATATTATCTATATTTATTTAAATTAATGCTTAGTGGTTAAAAATTGACTTATCATTCTGCACTCTTGTTGGACAGAGCAAATAGAGTACGACTGAATGCTGAAAGTGTAAAGATAATCTATTTAATCAAGGACATGGCTAGTACAACAAATTCAAGGGTTATAATGCTGTAGCCTATGGGCTGAGACTGGACTGCAAATGTATTCTTCTTTTTTTAATTTTGGTATGGCACTTTTTATTTTTAACTAATTTATTTACAATATAACCGATGTCCATGAACCCAGAATCTTATCACAACTCCAAAACAAAGCCAATACAAACATTCTCATACGCGTGTGCATTCATTTCTGCTGAGCATGTATCTAGAACTAGAATTCCTGGGTTATGTGCTATTTAAATATTCAGCTTTAGTAGATATTGCCAGTTTTCCAAAATGCTTAAGCTAATATCCACTACCACCAGCAGAGAATGAAAATACTTTCTTGGCCTGAATCGTTGTCAACACTTCTTGTCTTTAAACTTTAACTATCCTATGGGTATGTAGTTTGTCTTACTCTTTAGCTCCTTAAAAGTTGTCTTGTGCACTTATTGTTTTATACTAGTAAAGGATGTGCCCTTTAAAATGTCACTAGTAACTTCTTGATGACCAAATCTAAAGGCTTTTCTTCAATCCTTGCCCTTCATCTCTTAGCAATGTCTGACACCACTGACCACCACTTTCTTCTTGACACTGTATTCCTTCAATTCCCATGATATTGCATTATCTTAGAAGATATATCTTTTTTAATTGGAGAATAGTTGCTTTACAATTTTGTATTAGTTTCTGCTATACAACAACATCAATCAGCTACATGTATACATATATCCTCTCCCCCTTGAACATCCCACCCTTCCCCTTCCCCCATTCCGCCCATCTAGGTCATCACAGAGTACTGAGCTGAGCTCCCTGTGCTATATAGCAGATTCCCACTAGCTATCTATTTTACACATGGCGGTATATTTTTATGTCATGAAAAAGCACCATTACAACAAAATAAAGATATACTGGCCAAAGAAAAAACATGTGTTTGCCCCTAGGCAAACATAAAATAAAGGGTATACTAGACTTTGGAATTGTGGATAAAGATGTACTTTCTATTTATGATAGATTAGGTTTGACATAATACATCTTTATCCACAATTCCAAAGTCCAGTATAACCTTTATTTTATGTTTGCCTAGAGGCAACCAAATGTGTTTTCTTTGGCCAGTATATCTTTATCTTTGTTGTAATGGTGCTTTTTAATGATGCTTTATGACAATGCCTGTACCTCCCCATTTGATAACTATTCCATCATCCAATCCTCTTATACTTGACTGCTTCACACATTTATATTACCTAGCTGACATTTGAGTTTAGGCCCCTTTACCAAGAGGCCAAAGAAATGAGGGCTCTGCCTTACGAAGTCACAAAGACAGAAATGGCTGTATCTGAGCATGTTAAAACATGAAAGGCAGAATTGGTATGAATGTGGACTCAGGCACCTGGTTAGAACTGATGTATTCTAACCAAAAAGATACATTTGGGACCCACATAAAGAAGTCTGGCAGTACAGAGCAGATTGTAAACATATTCACCCAGAAAGCCATTATCAAGGACCTGCTGTTTGGTGTGTGAATTAAGTCAGACAGAGAAGGAGAAACATCATATGACATCCTTTATATGTGGAATCTAAAAAGAAATAATACGAGTGAACTTACAAAACAGAAAGAGACTCACAGACTTAGAGAATTAGGTTACGGTTGCTAGGGGGAAGGGATAGTTAGGGAGTTTGGGATTGACATGTACACTGCTGCTATATTTAAAATGGATAGCCAACAAGGAACTACTATATAGTACAAGGAACTCTGCTCAGTGTTATGTGGCAGCCTGCATGGGAGGCGAGTATGGAGGAGAATGGATACATGCATATGAGTGGCTGAGTTGCTCTGCTGTGCACCTGAAACTATCGTAACATTGTTAATTGGCTACAACACAATACAAAATAAAAGGCTTAAAGAAAAGAACCTGCTGTATGAGCTTTCTATTAGTACGTAATAAAAACTGTATAAATGAATGATCTTTATTATAATATGGTCATCATTGTTGCCATTGTCATTGCTATGATTATTGGTCAGACACAATTCTAGGAAGGACAGAGTCACATAAGGCCTGTCTTTCTCTTTATTCACAAACTGAATATATCCCCAATGTCTTGCACAATTCCTGATATATGCTGGTTGCTCAAAACATTTCTGAAGAATAATCAGAATAAATAATGGAAGATTAAGGAGAGGCCATCCTTAGCCTTTGAGACCAACATCCAAGTTCTCCTCTGACAATTTCTGAAAGATAGTTGTCAATCATTCTAGGAAGTTGTCAGGGAAGCTCTAGGACTCTGATTTTCCTGAAGGAAATGAAAGGAAAGGCTGTCTGTGCTCAGTTGCGTCTGACTCTCTGTGAATCTATGGACTTTAGCCCACCAGGCTCCTCTGTCCATGGGATTTCTCACACCAGAATACTGGAGTGGATCACCATTTCTTCCTCCAGGGGAATCTTCCCGACCCAGGGATTGAACCTGTGTCCCCTGTGTATTGCAGGTGGATTCTTTACCACTGCGCCAAGACTATCTTGTTGGAAAAGGTTTCCCAGGAACTGGATAGGAGTCTAAGTGAATGCATTACATAATGTCTGCAGAGAAGTATGGTCGTAAGTGCTATATAAGCACCAGACACCATTAATATTACTATTTTAAAAAATTGAGCATTTCATCATTTCCTGTGTGGTAACCTTAGCACAGTAGAATTGTTAAAGTGTTCCCTCTAAAATGCCCTCTGATAAGACTAATCATTGATTGGATTGCCAGCTGGTGCACTGGTAATTTTCTAGAAGTACATCACACAGACGGGTCAACATGGGCAGATGTGATGCACTTGCTCAGAGACCGCTCAGGTCTTATGTGAACTGTTACAACAGCCTCCTTACTTTCTCCTGGACTTAGATGGGCCCAGTCAGACAATTTCCAACTATACTGATCCATCCTCCTAACTATATCGGCCTTTTTAAATTGTGATCTGTCTAATCATGTCACTTTTATACATTAAAACCGTTCACAATTTCTTTTGGGCTAAAATACAACCTGATTCCTTAACAAGGCACAAATTGTGCTAGGGCTCTCCAGCCTCTCTTCTGAGCATCCTACCACTATCTAACTACTCCAGAGCACTGTGGAGTCTCTTCTCACTTCTCCAGGTGACTTTTCTGGCCGTTGTACCCTTGGGAAACTCCTAGGTAGCTTTCAAGCATCACTTTCACCCTGAAATCTTCCCTGATATCTAGCCAAAGAAACAGAATGAATTGCTATCTTCTTTACACGTCTATAATACTGGACAATATTCTTTTTTCCAGATCTTTGGCTACAAATTTTGGAAGTCCAGCTTTACACAACTTAAACTATTAGCTGGGATTTATTCACTCATGTCACCAAACTGCACAGTGGGTGGGCCTTATGATCAGAGACTGGAGTCTTGGGACAAATCAGAAATTCTCCCTCAAACAACTCTCTTCAAGAGGAAGAAATTACTGACTTCCCCAGGTCTGCATCCACACACGCAAGAGACCAGAAGGGAAGGGCTCCTTCTCACTAATTCTAGTTAAAACTTTTCAGAGGAAGCATTTTGGTTGTCTGGCTTGGTCCACGTGTGTGTCTCTGTAACTGTCTTCATGGGGAAGGGATAGGTACTGAGTCCTGGGGTGCTTTGACCTGGGAGTTGAGCACCATAATCAGAAACCCCACCAGCATCCTTACAGGCTTTATGACAGAGAAGAAGCAGTGATCCAGAGAAGAGGGTACAATCTAAGTAGGGATTTCAGATAGGCAGGAAAAACAGGTATCAACCAGTTTTTCAAAGTTTTGTTTTTTTTTTTTTTTAATTTTTATTTTAACTTTAGTTTACTTTACAATACTGTATTGGTTTTGCCAAACATTGACATGAATTCACCACGAGTGTACATGCGTTCCCAAACATGAATCCCCTCCCACCTCCCACCCCATATCATCTCTCTGGGTCCTCTCCATGCACCAGTCCCAAGCATCCTGCATCCTGCATCGGACATCGACTGGCGATTCGTTCCTTACATGATAGTATACATGTTTCAATGCCATTCTCCCATCTCATCCCTCCCTCTCCCTCTCTCTCTCCCCCAGAGTCCAAAAGTTCACTCTATAGATCTGAGTCTCCTTTGTTGTCTCGCATACAGGGTCATCATCCCCATCTTTCTAAATTCCATATATATGCGTTAGTATACT
>SJYQ01001432.1:438286-523348 GCA_006410935.1 Redunca redunca
TGCTAGAAGAGATTCTTGGACTTCTGATGAGTCCATACCTGTAGCCAGTTGACATCCTTATCCCATATTCCAGGGGATTCATCCCCCATTTTTTTTCCTCTTTAGTGCTGCCCACTCTATTTCCAGTAGCTTCTTTCTCCCAAGACTGGCTATAGAACAGGTGGCAGGCTCCTGGGCTCCCCTTCCTTGCTGAAGCCAAGCCCCCAGGCCCTGTTTTGCTGCCTCAAGCCAGGTACCTCCAGTTTAGAAAAAGGGAAATACCAAGGGGCACCAGAACATATGGATCCCAGACCTTGTTCTGACATCGACTATCTGCCTGACATTTGCACCACTGTTCTCTCAAGTGTGAAATGAGGGTGTTGGACCAGAGAAATTCCTATATTAAACTTTGTTCCGCAAAGGACATTCAGTGAAAATATTTTTACTCTAGAGTCAAGCAATAGCATTACCAATCTCAGAAGGAAAAAGAAAAGTTTTAAATATTTTTCCAGCCACCAAATAAATCAGCATTGGCCTTGCCTTACTGCACCAGATCTATTTCGATTATTTCTAACACTTCTTTCTGGCTCTGCTTCTCAGCAAGGATAGCATGCCTGCAGCATACATTCAGAATTTTCTCCTGAATATAGATTCCAGGAAAAGCTGGAGCAAAGAGGACAGAGAAGAAAGAAATAGCATAGATGACATTTCTTTTAGGCTCACTGCCTAGATCGCACTTGGCCTGCTGCCTTCTTCTCATTAGTTCCACTGACTGAATCTGATTAGCCCCCCCTGATTTATTTTTGGCAACCTGGGAGCACATGGGCCAATGCTTATTTTCATGGCTGATACAATCATCCTCAAAGCTGTTGTTAGCATTTGGAAGATTAGTTCTTTTCCCTGGAAGCTGTAACTGTCTACAAAGCATCGTGACACATGAGACATATATTTCTTCAACACGCTACAAAATTGAGTTTATTTATTCTTCTTTTCGTTATCACAAACACTTCCAGTTTACTGGCTGTTAAAACATACAGCAAAGAATTCTTAGGAACTGCATATTCCATGTCTGTAAACTTATTGTTTTCTGAATTAGTGAATCGACTTTTGTAATCAATAAGGTATAAAAACCAGATTTCAGGTCTATTGGATATTCAGGGTTTGCATCAGCCTCATGTTCCACCTGACCACTGGCAATGGAGAATGGGTCATGTTTTAGATTTGATCCCAAAAGTACAGAACTCAGTTTTTAAAATCTGCACATGTATCAAAGGATGAGAGACAAATGTGAACAAAGAGTTCTGGGACTTTCCTGGTGGTCCAGGGGTTACGACTCCGTGCTTCCGTTGCAGGGGGCGTGGATTCGATCCTTCATTACAGAACTAAAATCCCACGTGCTACAGGCTGTGACAAATATTTTTTTAAAGCAAATCTGGGGGCTTCCCAGGTGGTGCCAGTGGTAAAGAACCTGCCTGCCAATATCGGAGACATAAGAGACCTGGGTTCGACCCCTGGGTAGGGAAGATCCCCTGGAGGAGGACGTGGCAACCCACTCCAGTATTCTTGCCTGGAGAATCCCATGGACTGTGGAGCCTGGCGGGCTACAGTCCCTACCATCACAAAGAGTCGGACATGACTGAAGTGACTTAACACACAGGCAGGCAAGTGGTACTCTTGCTATTGTTTGGAGTCCATTTCACTAACGTAAAATAAATGTATTTAAAAAAATAAAGTAAATCTGCACCCATATTAAAGAAATTTTCCCAGGCTTATTCAGGTCACAAGCCACTTGGTGTATGCCATGTACTGGTCTTAGAGCTGAAGACACAGCTAGAAATAAGATGCACTCTCTGCCCTGGAGGACTTACAGACTAGTGAGGTAGGGATGGTATTCATACCAATACCACTATTAAGTCTACTAAATGTTAACATAGAATTAAACTTCTCTTAATAACCAGATAGGCTTTATAAGTGGTGCTAAGTCGCTTCCATCATGTCTGACTCTGTGTGACCCTATGGACTGTAGCCCACCAGGCTCTTCTCTCCATGGGATTCTCCAGGCAGCAATACTGGAGAGTGCCCTTCTCCAATTCTTTATTAGTACCAGGACCTTTAAAAACTAGGTTTCTTTAAAAAATTAAATAAGAAAAAAATCAGTATACTTTTACATCTTCTTTTAAAGGATTGGTGTATCACATGCTTGATTTGTCTTGACACTATGCGAGGTACCAAAATCAATAAGCAGATTAATTCTAAAAGGAGAAGGCTCCCATATAATTAATATAATCAGCAATTCTTTCATTCATTTTACAAATGCTTATCAGCTATATACTGTGTGTCAGTCTCAATGTTAGGAAAATAAGTCAAGAGGAGAAGACAAAGACATGTGGAATGATCAAGCTTGATACTTGATCAGTGGTTAAGAGTCTGAACTATATGTGTGACCTGGATCAAGTGACTTAATCTTTTGGGCTCTCAGTTTTCTCAGCTACAAGCCGAGATTGAAAATAATAATATCTGTCTCCTGAGATCCTTATGAATCTTAAATGTGATGATTATGTCTATAGCCTACCTACCTTGGTACCTGGATGCTTGTAAGTCCTTGACAAGTTTCAGTAATTTTTCTGTCCCACTTTCATGGAAGAAAAACCTGAGGCTCAGAGCAATGGAATAATTTGTCCTGGACATCACACACACCCAGAAGGAAAAGTAAAACAGCAAATGTTACAAAGTACACGAGTCTTGTCAAGATCAGAGCTGAAGTCCCAGTCTGCCTATGGAGTGTGGGAAAGAATCAGGAAGGAATATTTAAACCAACTACACAAATGATTTTTCAAATGCTGATCATAAACAATTACCTGGGGACTTGGAGCAAAGTTTTCAGTGCACTGACTGCTGACTTTTCCATCAATGCCCACGGCTTTTCAGTCCAGTCCCTTCTTCAAAGAGCATCATGGTTTCTTTTAATGAGGACTGGTTAAAATTTAAAGAGAAGGATTATAAGGTTTCTCAGCCCTGATTTTTTTTGTTTTTTTTAGTTGTCAGAACTGGCAGGTGAGATGTCAAGGAGAAAATAACTGCGTTGAAACTTTCTTCTAGAATTTTCCTAGGACTACAGCAGGACTATTCCCTCCGAAGTAAAACAGTGCTTCTTCAAACCATATAGCTTTCTCGACAAAGATGAAAACAAGGACTTCTCTGAAAGTTGAGTGCCAAGATGACTTTCATTCACTTATTTTTACACAGTTCCATGATGTTTTTATTTTGTGTTTACTACATGGCACAATCCATGAATTGGAAGTAGCTTTTCAATCCAGAAGAATGCTAAAAGTAAAAAAGCCTGAGAAGATCAACAGCCACAATAGGGCTAATATTCCTCTTTTTGATTTTCTGCATATACTAAAAATACCTGTGTAACCTTATTTCAGGAAGCAATGCTTGTCACAACATTAGTTTTGGGGAAATTATCTCAGTATAATTTTAATGAAAATAATCTGAAACTTGACCTCCACTTTCTTTTTCTCTGTTTTCTTAAACAGGATGCTACCACATTCCACGTAACTGTCCGAGATGATAATAGCATCGCTGTCTCTTTAGAAGCTTCAGACGTCATGAGTCCATCATCTGTGTATGTTGTGAAAATAACTGGTGAATCAAAAAATTACTTCTTCGAATTTGAGGAATTCAACAGTACTTTGCCTCCTCCCATTATCTTTAAGGCCAATTATCATGGCCTATATTATATAATCACTCTGGTAGTGGTAAATGGAAATGTGGTTACCAAGCCATCCAGATCAGTCACTGTGTTAACAAGTAAGCATCATATGTAATATGATCCTCTGTGTTTCTTTGTTGGGTGTATTCTCTTGTAGTCTCAGAGTCAGCCCAGAACGGCAAGATCAACTGCCTTCAAATCAAGTGACAAGGTTCAAAGTTCTGCTTCACTTTGAATATAGTTTCTAACAGAAGTTGATCACATTATATTGTAACCTTTTGTTAAAAAAAAATGTGTTTTAAACAAAAAAGTCAACCTCAATAGTGTATTTTGAGATTGAATGGCCATTTTAGATTCATGATTGGACCATGTAATTTACTATTATATAATTTAATAGTATGATCATAATTGTTTTTTTTTTTCTGCTAGAACATATAGTCTCATGTTAAGCGACTTGCTTTTTAAAGTAAAGAATTTATACTCATATTTAGCTGGCTCAAATTCCAATTACACATTTTTAGCTGAGAGAGAATAAAAGACTTCATTTATCAGTTGCTTTTCCCCACCTCAGCCTGAAAATAGCCTATGTTTCCAATGCCCAAGAAAAAAACTGAGGAAAAAAAATTGTCACTGACATTTTAATGTTTAGTAACGTCTGCCCTAAGAGGTCATGCTGATATTAGAAATTTTTTAGGAGTGGTTTTATCTATATATGATTTTTACTTTACTCTCTGACTTTAAAACCTAATCTCAAAGTAAAATTCAATTCTACTGTATAAGGTGAGGTTGTTGTTGTTTAGTCGCTAAGTTGTGTTGTGGACTGTAGCCCACCGATCTCCTCTGTCCATGGGATTTCCCAGGTAAGAATACTGGAGTGGCTTGCCATTTCCTCCTCTAAGGGATCGTCTCGACCCAGGGATGGAGCCTGAGTCTCCTGCATTGACAGGTGGATTCTTTACTGCAGAGCCACCAGAGAAGCCCCATAGCTGAGATATAGATGAAAACTGTTATCAGTTCAGTCCCTAAGTTGCGTCTGACTGTTTACGACCCCTTGGACTGCAGCACGCCAGGCCTCTCTGTCCATCACCAACTGTTATTTATAAGATGGTAGAGTTTATCACTTAAGCAACGTAATGTCTCAGCAAAGTTCTTTTTGTTCATTGCTCCTCAGTGCAAATTTTCCAGCGACTGCAACCTTTTAATTGCCATCTGAAAGTGATCTTTCTGGCTACAGTTAGGGAAAAGGACATAGTGATATTTACATTGGGGTAAAAAGAAAGAGAAACACCAAGAAGCAAGAATGCAGAATCAACCTACAGGACCTATTTTTAACATGTCTGTCAAAAATTAATTAAAGTTTCCCTTGGCAGAATACCAGGAACAGTACTGAGTTCTAAAAATCAGGAATGACACAGACCCAAGACCTTCAAGGTTTAAAGATATAATGAACAAATCCATAACCTCACTGAATCAAAGAATGGACTTGCCTGGTGAAATACTATCTTAAGCTTCAGAAATAGTGAATTAGGAGCTAATAGAACCAGGCAGCAGATCTGATTTTAGTACATAATGCCTCTAATGGGAAGCTCTCTGATTTGATGCAAAGAGCTGACTCATTGAAAAAGACCTCGATGCTGGGAAAAGACCCTGATGCTGAGGGCAGTAGGAAACGGGGAAACAGAGGATAAGATAGTTGGATGGCATCAGTGACTCAGTGGACATGAGTTTGAACAAACTCCAGGAGACAGTGAAGGACAGGGACGTATCTTCATAACGTCAAAGGAACATCTAGTATAACCCTTATGCTTCATTGGTGATCAATAAATATTAATTCAATTTAGTTAAGCAAGTAACAGGAAAGAGTGCCAGAGGGGAAAAGGGCTAAGACACAGAGAAAAATAAAGCTGTAGTGACTTTTGCTGACCCAATACTCATTAACATGAACTCAGCTACTCTGGATTAGACAAAGCTGGAGAAGTCAGCTTTTAGTTAACGGTTCACGAAGAAATTTAAGTAAGTAAATAGTGAAAGATTTCTGAAATATCTTGTTGATATTTTAGCACATGAAGTAAGTTCTATTCAAAGTATCTTCTATTTTCTTTTGTGATTTTATTCTTTGATATGCAGGCTGGGAGGTGTGTTGTTGACTACCCAAAAACTGGGCAATTTTGCAGAGACCTTTTTATTGATCTAAGTAAATGAGAGACCATTGCTGCTGTTCAGTCACTAAGTTGTATTTGACTCTTTGAGGCCCCATGAACTACAGCATGCCAGCTTCCCTGCCCTTCACTATCTCCTGGAGTTTGCTCAAACTCATGTCCACTGAGTCACTGATGCCATCCAACTATCTCATCCTCTGTTTCCCCTTTTCCTACTGCCCTCAGCATCAGGGTCTTTTCCTAGCATCAAGGTCTTTTTCAATGAGTCAGCTCTTTGCATCAAGTGGCCAGAATTGGAACTTTAGCTTCAGTGTCAGTCCTTCCAGTGAATATTCAAGGGTGATTTCCTTTAGGACTGACTGGTTTGACTGCCTTGCTGTCCAAGGGATTCTCAAGAGTCTTCTCCAGCACCACAGTTAGAAAGCATCAGTTCTTTGGTGCTTAGCCTTCTTTATAGTCCAACTCTCATATCCTTTTATGACTATTGGAAAAACCATAGCTTTGATTATATGGACTTTTGTCAGCAAAATGATGTCTCTGCTTTTTGTCTAGGTTTGCCTAGGTTTGTATGTAGTAACTTTTCTTCCAAGGAGCAAGAGTCTTTTGATTTTGTGGCTGTAGTCACTGTCTGCAGTGATTTTGGAGCCCAAGAAAATAAAATCTGTCATTGTTTCCATATTTTCCCCATCTATTTGCCATGAAGTGATGGGACCAGATGCCATGATCTTAGTTTCTTGAATGTCAAGTTTTAAACCAGCTTTTTCACTCTCTTCTTTCACCCTCATCAAGAGGCTCTTTAGTTCCTCTTCACTTATGCAAATTCAATCGAATGGCCTACCTTGTTATGCATTCTGTGAGCACTGGCTGAGTGATGTTTTAATAAATGTCAGTTTAGGTCAGTTGGTTGCTCAAGTCTTCTATCCTTTATGATTTGCTTTCAACTTGTTATAACAGTGATTGTCAGAGAGTGTGGATCTGTTTATTTCACCTTTCACTTCTTTTAATTTATGCTTTATCTGTTTTCAAGCTCTGTTGTTATATTGTTAGGTGCAAATACTTTTAGGATTACTATGTCTTCCTGTTGGAGAAGGACATGGCAACCCACTCCAGTACTCTTGCCTGGAAAATGGGTTGACGTTCTTATCTGTATGCAATGTCTCCCTTTATCCTTGATCAAATGACTTGTGTTGAAGTCTATTTTGTCTGATATTAATATAGACATTTTAGTTTTCTTTAAATATTTTCATAGTATACTTGTTTCATCTTTATACTTTAACCTACTAACATCTTTATAGGTAAATGGGTTTCTTGTAACAGCATACAGTTGGATCTGCTTTTTTCCCCCAATCTGAAAATCTCTGTCTTTTAATTGGAGTGTTTAGACTAGCACTAGCCAATAATCACATTTGTAATATTAAATTTTCTGCTAGACACATATTTTCTGAAAAGGTGAAATAAATTTTAATAACATAGTTTACTTAACCAATTACATTCAAAATATTATTGTTTTAGCATGTCAGCTTAAAAAAAGTACACACAACCTGAAAGTTGAAAGTTAAGTTTTGTTCAGGGGACATACTGCGAACTTCAGGCTCTGGAGGCAGCATCTCAAGTAACCCTGAGAAAACTGCTCCAAGGAGGCAAGTGGGGAGCTAGGATATATAGGAGTTTTGCAACAAAGGGGAGATAGTAGGAACAGCCAAATGTTAATAAAAGAAAATAAAATATCTCAAGGAATGTAGCCATCTTCTATGTATGGGAGGGACTTCCTAGAAAATGCTAGTGGGAAAGAAGCCACCTGCTGGTGTAGGAATTGCAAGAGCTGTGGGTTTGATCCCTGGGTTGGGAAGATCCCCTGGAGTAGGAAATGGCAACCCACTCCAGTGCTCTTGCCTGAAGAATCCCATGGACAGGGAAGCCTGGCAGGCTACAGTCCATGGGGTCACAAAGAGTCAGACATGACTGAGCATAAATGCATACACACTGCCTGTAAGGACCAGTTAGTTGTTTTCTTGTTAGTTGCTTTCTTCTCTCTGTCTTTAATGGTGCTCCTTCTTTCTGCCATGCCCTACTAAAGGGAAAAGAGTGGCAGTGTCCCCTCTGGTGTCCCAGAGGGGCTCATCTTTGGAATGTAGTTCATTTGGTTGCCTTGCAATCTCATCTCTCTGATAAGCTCAAGAAAAATTATGTCTCACGCATTATTTGGCTTTTTCTTCTCACTGTTAGATGTCGAGGGATAATATTGAATTGCAGTTTTCTACACCCTAAGTGAAAGAGGAAACCTGCATTGATATCTAAAGAGTAAAAATTAATTAATGATGGTTTATTGTCTCTCACCTTCTATTCCATTTTCAAATACTGAATTACACCATCCCAGTTTTGAAAGCAGTAATAGTTTGGGACTATAGGAACTGGGTTTTTTTGTACCAATATTTCTGGGACATTAGTGATATTTGGATTTCAGCTTCCTCTTTTAGAAAAGAGAGAGTTAAAATGGATGACTAAGATTACTTTTGAGCTCTAAAATTACCATTATTTATCAGCTAATGATGTATTTTTCTCATCTTTATTTTTCTAAGGGGAAGGTTTCTTGAAAGTTTATGAAACATTTGTAGGATCTGCTCCCATAGCTGACAAGTTGAGAATAAAAGGGAACATTTGATGCAGTCATTTATTGTGTGTTAGATCTTTGTCTTCATGAAATAAGCAATGACAAAGCAGTTGGCCCTAGGGCAGTCCTTTGATATTTCTCTACAGTTGTTCTGAGTCTGGCACTCACAGAGAAAGCTGAGGAACATACCAAAGAATAAATTCAGCACAAACAAGTCATTTGGCCAGTTCAAGAGTTTCATAACCCTTAGGTTCTGACATCTGATTAATATTTAACTATTTGGCAACCTTCAGCATATCATGGGCACATTAGAAACAAGGAGTAGTTTCTCAGGAGATAAAATAATACATGAAAACAACTTCTTAGTTGGGAAATCCTGTTTACACACTCTTTACTGTCTCCTGTGTTTGTAAAGTCCTAGAGACATGACTACAGAGCATACATGGGGCATACAAATTCAGCCCATGATAAATAAAAATAATGTCTGAGTTTTTACTTTATATATTGTCTACATTTTCTGTGCCACATCCTAGGTGGCAGAGAAATAAATAAAATGCTCACTCTCAAAGATGGTATACAATAATGGAAAAAATAAAGAAAACATTACAAATATATGATAAGTGATGTAAAAGAATTATGTAAGAAACTACCCAGCCTTCTTAGGAAACATTGGGAAGGCACCTCAGAAGAAATAATGATGAAAAATTTAGTGAAAATTTGCCAAATGGATAAGCAATGGAAAGTGTTACACTCAGACTTAAAGTGAATCATGAGGTGAGGTGAGGTGAAGTCGCTCAGTCATGTCCGACCCTTTGCAACCCCGTGGACTGTAGTCTACCAGGCTCCTCCGTCCATGGGATTCTCCAGGCAAGAGTACTGGAGTGGGTTGCCATTTCCTTCTCCAGGGAATCTTCCCGACCCAGGGATCGAACCCAGGTCTCCCACATTGGAGGCAGACGCTTTAACCTCTGAGCCACCAGGGAAGCCCAAAGTGAATCATAGATTTTTAAAAATGCAGGCATAGGTGCGTAGCAGGGCACACCTATGAACTGCAAGAGAGAAGATGGCAAGCATCTGTGATTCCAGAAAATGAAGAAAAAGGTCACTAGAAATATTGGGAATAACCTTGAATACTTTACAAAAGTGTTTAGACCTTAATCTTTAAGTGATGAGGAATGAGGACAGGTCTTATACAAAGGAATGACACACGATTTGATTGGGGGAAATCTCCTTCTTGCAACAGAGGTGCAAGGCACACGTTCTGAATCTTGCCTTGGAATGGACAAATTATCACACAGATATTTTGAATAGTGGATCAAAGCATGAACTTTAGAGTCAGAGAAATCTGGGAACCATAATGTAGACTTTGGCAGATTATTCCATTCTTCTAGTTTTCTAATTTATAATCTATTCCACTGGTTAGCCAACTTTTCCTGTAAAGGTCTAGGTAATAAATATTTTATGCTTTGTGGACCATATGGTCTGTGTTACAGTGATTCAACTTCACTATGTTAGCAGAAAAGCAGCCATAGATAATACGTAAACAAATAAGCATGGCTGTATTCTAAGGCAACTTTATTTAAAAACACCAAAATTTGAATTTCACATAATTTTCATGTGTCATGAAATAGTATTCTTCTGTTGAGTTTTGTCAACCATTTTAAACTATAAATAGCCTTCTTTGCTCAGAAATCATACAAAAACATGTGGCAGGCCAGATTTGGCTTGTGGGCTGTTGATTACTGATTTGGTAGTGGGTGCTATTAAATAATGTAAATTTTTTATACTAAAGAAAATTTAAATAAACTCCTTAACATAGTTTGTAGCATCCAGTATAAGATCACTAAGTATAATTAATACCAATGACATTAAATAGAAATTTTCTCAAGAGGCTGAGAGCAAAGGAGAAACAGAAAAGATCAGATGGGGAAAAATCAGTGAGGTGGAGGTGACAGATTTAAAACAGAGACTGACAAAAGTGAGACTATCAAGCACCTTAAAGCTTAAAATGTTTAAACAGAGATAAGAAAAATTAAGGTGAGGTTGGAGGCAGGAAGAATTATTTAGAAAGTTATTTAAATATTCCAGGAAAATGTTGGAGAGGAAGAAATTCTTACCTACCCTTCTAGGTTTTTCAGGCTGGTCTAAGAATTAAATTGATGTGAGACAGATGAACAAAAGAAAATCAAACTGAAATGTAATCAGTTGTGTAGATGAGAGAGACCCAGGAAAACAAGAATTCTCCGAAATGGCCAAAACCTTCACCTTAGAAACCATCTTCAGCTAAAGACAAAAGAAGATGTTGGGGGTAGTGATTTGAGACCATAAAGGAGGAAGGAGGCAATGTACATGAGGATGGAAAAGCAGATGTTTGATAAACAAATGTTTGCTGGGCCCTGAAGAGACCACAGGACACAGAGAGGACCCTGATTTCCAAGCCCTGCTGGGTTTCTCTCATCACTTCCAGCTCATATTCTTTGCCAATCCCTCTGGTGATACTCTATTCCAGGAATAGGCCCTCTATCTAAATTCTTTTAGGCAGTTAGGGGGAAGATCAAAGTTTCTTCCTGATTCTTGTGTTTCTTTCAAAAGCCTTATGCCAAAGAGACACATTTTGTGGCGGCAAATTTTGCTCTCCTACAAAAGAAATGATGAGGACTTGAACTAAGTTAGTAGATGTGATGTTAAACATCCTTCCTGGGCCACAGGTGGCTGCTGCTGCCAGCTCAATTCAGTGGCCTGCTTGGCTACAGCTGAACCATTAGGTCAGGTCCCAGGCTGTATCTAAGCATCAGACAAGAGTTCTGGCCTGGGACCTGGATCGTTCCCTTTTCCCTACTCCTGACATCAGAAGTGGGGGACTAAGCCCAGGTTTAGTCTCTCCATCAAGAGAATCATGTCAGAAGACACATGTCCTTAGGTTGGTCACATCAGAAGCAAAGGATACTGAACTTTCCTTTTAGTTCCTAAAAACGGAGCAATCACAGGAAGAAATCACCTTAGCAATTAGCCGATACTAACAAGTACAAGCCTACATCTGCTTTCTTAAAACAGTACTTACTCCGCATTTGCTTTTATTTTTTCATCTTCTAAAATAATCACATCCAGAACTTTAAGAGTCTTCCTATTTATGAACTGTCATGATGGTTCAAAGGGAATTAAGAAACAGGAAATATTCAATTTGAAGATAGTTTTTATTATGTGGGCCACCTAATGAGGAAATAATAACCCTATTAAGTGCCATTTTAAATTTTTTATTAAAAGAAAAAATGGGACTTTATGGTAGGATTTTTTAGTAAAAATAATGCAGTAAATTTCTGCTTTGTCATATATTATTTGCTCCCACCACAAAGTGAAAAGAAAATCAGAAATATATTTCTAGGTTCAGAATTAAGATAGGTGTCTCCATGAATCAGAAACTCAAAGTAGGGAAGAAGGCTGAAGTCATGGAACCTTTGTGCTCTGAGTATGAAAGAAGACAGTACTGAGTCTGGGTCACCATAGACTAGGAAGGATTGAATTTTTACACGTTAGATACAGATCAAGTGGTGGCTCAGACGGAAAGCATCTGTCTACAGTGTGGGAGACCTGGGTTCGATCCCTGGGTCGGGAAGTTCCCTGGAGAAGGAAACGACAACCCACTCCAGTACTCTTGCCTGGAAAATCCCATGGACGGAGGAGCCTGGTGTCCATGGGGTCACAAAGAGTTGGACACGACTGAGTGACTTCGCTTTTTCACTTTAGATATGACCCAGAGCCAGGCTCACTGTTGAAAGCAAAGATTCTCCCTGCTTGCCAAAAAAGGCACATATGGAGTCCTAAGGATGCAAGAGACACATAGTCTTACTATCAAGTACCAAGCTTAGTTACCCTCTTACTCAGAGAATGAGTTTGTGAAAACAGCTATATCATCCATAATATCAAGAACCCCAAAGTGATATTATATGCCCTGGCCCTAGACTACAGCTTCTGGTGAGCTGAAAGGTTGCTAAACTGCCTCAAAGCAGTGAAGAAAAAACAAGAAATGGGACAATGAGAAAGCAAAATTTGGCCAAGGGTTTATGGTTTAGAACAAACAAAATCTATGCTAAACAAGACAGACATCAAAATTATTATCACATTTTGGATTATGTTTTATATAGCAACATAACAAAAATGTGTAGTATGTTATCATCAATAAAATGATAGATTAAAGAATTATACTTATTTTAAAAGATTAAGCAATAATGAAACAAAGATTGACAAAAATAAAAGAAACATTTAGAATAAATATAAATTTAGATTTTTAAAAACAACAAAAAAGATATTTAGCTACAGATTGAGACAAAGTAGGTAATTGTTGACTGAACTAAGTCAAATTTTGGGTTCTTATGTTATTGAAATTGAAATTTCAAAGTGTAAAACTTAAACTAAGTCTATTTCATTTAGGCTATAGATGTCCAAGAATCCTCTCGATTCTAAAACTTTGAATCAAAATCAGTTTTTTCTATAAGAGTTGATTCGTGCTTTGTTGCTCAGTCGTATCTGACTCTGCAACCCCACAGACTGTGTTGATTGGATTTTTTAGCTGAGAATACTGGGGTGAGTTGCCATCTTCCCCATTCAGAGATTGAACCTGTGAACCCTGCACCTCCTGCTTTGCAGGTGGATTCTTTACCCGCTGAGCCATCAGGGAAGCCAATAAAGAGTTGACTCCACGCCAAATTATTTTAAGTATTTTCTTGAATGAAATGCATGCTAGTAAGACTCATTCATTAGTCCCTACTAAAGAATGAAGGGACTCTGGCATTGTACAAGACTTGGGCTGAAAAGTGGGAATGGAGGAGATTCAGATGTAAATCAATCAATCGGTTATTTTAAAAATGAGTATTTATTTACAAAGCTTTGTGATAAGTTAACAACTCATACAAAATAAAAATAAACATTTTTAAACTTCTGTAGAAAGGTTGGTAGATATCATGAACTATAATTCTCATAATATAGGATGGTTTGCAATCTTATGCTTAATATTTAAAAAGTGCTAAGCTCACATGAAGAAATAACTGATTATTAAAACATTTATGCCTGGTCAGAGCCAAAACATATTTTCTATTGTACTCAGTCATGTCCCACTCTTTGTGACCCCATGAACTGTAGCTTGCCAGTCTCCTCTGTCCATGGAATTTTCCAGGCAAGAATATTGGAGCGGGTTGCCATTTCCTCCTCCAGGGAATCTTCTCCATTCAGTAACCCAACAATGCGAGTCCTTTGCATCTCCTGCATTGGCAGGTGGATTCTTTACCACTGCACCCGCCTCCCAGGAAGCCTATTTTCTGTTACTTGTCTGTTATTAATATCAAATTTTCTTGACTTGGGGGAAAAATGAACTAGGAATCTGTAGATACAGACTCCGCCATGTCCTTGTTAAATTACCTTTGACAAGTAATTTAAAGTCTCAGTTATCATTATTTTTATATGTTGAATGGTGATATAAATATTTGCTCTTCCTAGATCTTAGGATTGTTGCAAAAGGCAATTGGAAAAATGAATATGAAAGTTTTTGAACAGCAGAAATTGCCACATAAAATATGCTTTATTAATTACTGCTAAGGAGAACAGTCAGTTCAGGAGTACAGAGGAGTTTAGTGTCTTACAGATAATTAAAGTATGTGTAAAATGCTAATAGGTGTCATCCTTGGCACTTCCAAGTATTAATAATGGTATTTTGCTCTTTTCCCAATTCCCCTTTCTCCATTAACTTTCCTTCTGCAGAACCTCTTCCTGTAACCAGTGTTTCAATATATGACTATAAACCTTCTCCTGAAACAGGAGTCCTCTTTGAAATTCATTATCCAGAAAAATATAACGTTTTCACAAGAGTAAACATAAGCTATTGGGAAGGTAAAGACTTCCGGACAATGCTATATAAAGGTAAGAGGCAACAGAAAGAAGAAAAATGATGACTCTTACATTTTACATATCTGCCAAACGGTCTTGCTCTTGCTCTTGCTTTGAAGAAGTCTTATAATTCACTGTTTGATCATAATGAACCAATAAAAATAGTTACTGATGCATGAAAATATTGTTATAAGGAGGCTTAAAATGTTTGGTTCATTATTTTAGAGTCATGTGTCATGCATAAACATAAGAAAAACTCAAATTATTATGACTTACATGTTATTCTTGCCAAATATTATTCCTGCATGTCTGGTGCAGGAAACAAATTTAAATTTAGAAGCATAGCACCTAATCATTTCCTTCTGAGTGCATTAAGGCATTTCCAGACCTGGGAAGTTAGATGGGGGTCTTTCAAAAAGTTTCATTTGGAGATGGTCCAACATTATTCTCAAATGTTTAAGACAATACTTTTCAGTTCCTTTGTGTATATTTATCTGTATGACTAGTTAAATGACTGCATTAATATACAAAAATGGGTTTCACTATTTTTATTGGCTTGATCGGAATCTGTGGTCAGAGAGAGAGAGAAGAGGGTCCAGGGAAATTAAAAATTTCTAAAGAAACCCAATCAATTTCTCTGAATAAACCAGAGGGCAGAAGTGGGCCAAGTGGGAGAGGGACAGGGAGAGGACAGAGGACATTCAGTTTTTGGAACTGAACTGGAGAGACAAATATTCTCAAGACACAGAGTCACTACATTTATCTGCACCGAGTGTAAGTTCTGGTCTCAAAGTTGATTAGTTGTGAATGAAAACCAGGTAGAGGATACTTACTCAACCACCTAAGGCATGATACCCAGAAACATCCCACTTTGACTTGCTGCTTTTATAAACTCCTGAATCTTCCATAGATTTTGTTTTTTTTTTAATGAGGCAATGTTTAAGGCACATGCAGTAACTCTATAGGTTTTTTTTTTTAAACTTAAAAAAAATCAAATAAACAAAAATAGACTCTATTACTGCATTCTTTGTTTTCAATGAAACCAGATTACCTGAAAATTAGTAATTGGGACCTTGTTTGCTTATTGATCACATGCAAATATAAGTTTATAAATAACTGAAAACCATCAGTGACACTTTTGTTGAGCTAAATTCCATGAGTTTAAAAATGTTAACTAGTATGCTTTTTTTTTNTTTTATTACTGACTATATGGACATGAGTCTGAGTGAACTCCGGGAGTTGGTGATGGACAGGGAGGCCTGGCGTGCTGCAATTCATGGGGTCGCAAAGAGTCAGACACGACTGAGCGACTGAACTGAACTGAACTAATACTAGAAGTCACAGGAAATATTATTTGACAGATAGTCATAATTGTTCAAAACTTTCTAGAAGTCTGTGACATTTAGAAAACCAAAAATTTAATATAATTGTGTTTTTTTCCTCAGATTTTTTTAAGGGAAAAACAGTGTTTAATCACTGGTTGCCAGGAATATGCTATAGTAATATCACCTTTCAGCTGGTGTCTGAGGCAACTTTTAATAAAAGCACTCTCGTGGAGTACAGCGGTGTCAGTCATGAACCCAAACAGCATAGAACTGGTAAGTCATTTGAAAAATCAAATTTAGTGAAAAAATAATTAAATTATATGTTGTTGTTATATATATGCTTTCTGTCATTCTAAGGAAAATTCTGTTCCAGAACTCAGAAAAAAAATACATACTTCAATAATCTAAAATGAATTTTCTATCAATGTAAAATGAACTGAGCAAAATACTCAATAAAAAATTTAAATGTCAATGAAATCACAGATTTTTAATCTTTGAATAAAATAGCATGTGATATTACCAAAAGTTATAAGTAAGTAACTTAACTGAATCAAGTAGACATCAGTAAATCTACAATATGANNNATAACCATATGGCAGAAGAACAGATGTGAGATGTTCTAGTATAGATTATCTGATTATTAAAGGAAAATAGTAGGATTCAAATACACCTAAAACTTGGCAGTGCTTAACTTAGTATCATCACTAATATGAAGCACAATCATAGGATAGATAGATGGATGAATGGATGGACGGATAGACAGATGGGTAGGAAGGTAAAAGAATGGATGGGTAAAATAAATACACACATGCTAAATACCCATCACCAATACCAATATAACTGACATTTTCCCCAAAAAACATGCTTAGGCATTCGATAAGCGTGAGATATTCATACAAACATTGGAAATGGGTTATAATAGATCACTAACAGACCCTGCCAATCTGAAATTTTAAGATGTCATGATTCTCATTCTTTAGGCCAAATTCTAGTAAAGAAACTAGTTGAGCATCTTTTACCTGGGAGATTTTTAAAGTACCAGGAGAGACGAAGACAAAGTCCACTGAAATGGTTTCCTGGCCGCAAAAATGGTAGAGGTACTACTGGCACTCATGGGCTTCCCTGGAGGCTCAATGGTAAAGAATCCGCCTGCCAATGCAGGAGACATGGGTTCAATCCCTGGGTCAGGAATATCCCCTGGAGGAGGAAATGGCAACCCACTCCAGTATTCTTGTCTGAGAAATCCCATGGATAGAGGAGTCTGATGGGCTACATCCATGGGGTCACAAAGAGTTGGACATGACTTAGCAACTAAACAGCTATTGGCAATTACACAAGGCAGAATGCAAGAAATATTATTAAAGAGTCAGACACGACTGAAGTGACTGAGCATGTACACACAAAGTCATATAGCAGCATGAAAGAGCAGAAGATTAATTTTTATTAAAAGCTCCTAAGAGGTGAGTGTTGAGCTGCTATTTGAAAGATATGTAGAATTTATTGCAGGTAGAGACCACGCAGTGGCCTTCATAATTTTCTACCACTAGAAAAGCATACTTCCATAATTCATACTTATTTTGTGGGCATAGTTTTCATTTTGAGAGGTTAGAAGTGAAGCCATATTTGCAACATGCATGTTAAAGTTTCTAAAGGTAATTTCCACAGGCAATTCTCCTAAGTGTAACTATGTCATAGGGAGTATTTTTAGCCTTGATAGCTATAAGACACTATAGTTGCTTTTTTGTAAAAAATATCTAGTGACAGAGACTCAGTTTTTTAGAAAGGAGATTGTGATAAGCTGAAAAATATAAATGTAACTCTACTTTGGAAGTGGTTCAGTCACCACTTTGACTGACATAGTACCCCTATATAATGTATTTGAAGTGTGACTAATGATACGATAATGTGTGCACATCATGTACAAAATCTTAGATAGACATATACTTGAAATGACACTTGTTGTTGATGTAAAAGTACAATTAAACTGTTTTCTGAATCTGCTTTTATGTTTGACTCATTAATAAAGTATTCATTATAATAGCTAAAAAATACATAAAATGATAATTCTCTTTCTTACAGCCCCTTATCCACCTCGGAATATCTCAGTTCGTATAGTGAACTTGAACAAAAACAACTTGGAAGAAGAGAGCGGCAGTTTCCCAGAGGAATCGTTCATGAGGTCACAAGATACAGTGGGAAAGGACAAAGTCTTCCATTTTACAGATGACACTCCTGAAATTCCCTCTGGCAACATTTCTTCTGGTTGGCCTGATTTTAACAGCAGTGATCTCGAAACAACACCCCAGCCATATTGGTGGGACAGTGCATCTGCGACTCCTGAAACCGAAGATGAATTTGTCACTGTGCTTCCCACAGAATACGAAAACCACAGTACACTCAGTGAGGCGGAGAAATCGGCATCCAGCTCTTTCTCTTCTTTCCCTGTACAAATGATATTGAGTTGGTTACCACCAAAACCACCCACCGCCTTTGATGGGTTCCATATCCACATAGAAAGAGAAGGTAAAGTACTAGGAAATCAGAGGACATAAGAAATGGTGCAAAGGTAAAGGAAATGGGAGCTTTTAAAAATTACATTTAGAAAGAGAGACTGAAGGCAGACAGTTAAGATATAAAGAAAAATGGTAAAGAAAATGAAGAACTAATTGAATATCCCAAGGCAGACTGAAACCAAAAAACAAAAATGAACAGATTGGGTTAGAACCCAGTTTGGGTAGTTTACACATCACAAGTATAGGCAATTGTACACATTTTATTGCTGACATTTCACCTCCCCCAGGCCACTGAGGAAACTTTGAATAGATTTTGAATTAAATTTCTAACCGTCACAAATTACAGAATATCCTGGAGAAGTGTTCTGTTTTCCCAGTACACAAATTTGTGAAGCATGCAGCAGAAGAATCTTGCTGACAACATGGCTACTTTCCCTAGAGTATCAGACCTGTGTTCTGCTTATCAGGCTAGTCTTATTCCCCTCGAGGGGTGCTCCCCTGGAACCAGCACAACTCACATTTTTCCAAAGAGGGACTGGTAGTAGAATAAAAATACACAGCAACTGGTATTCTCACTCTAGCTACCATATTGTATATATTGTATTCACTTAGCAGCCAAGAGACATTCTTTATATTTAACTCATTACTTTATGAAAAATAGGGCAATGGCATTCAGTAAATTTGGGTCATGAATCATATCTGAATTGTTGTTTGGTAGATTTTCATAGTTATTTGTTGTTTATTTTGTTTTTATAATGACATAATTCATTTTTTGCTCTCCAGTCTAGTAGCTCGAGTGGCAAAGGCTGTCAAGCTGTCAAAATCTGAGGTTAAATTGACAGCCTTACTTACATGCTAGGGTATTCAAATCATATAGTCTCATAGATGACATATTGTTTGCCCCTATTTTATCCAATAGAATGAAACACAAGATTTGTGAATTCCTCTATATTGGAGTATGGAGCAACCAACAATACCCAAATATTATATAAAATTGAAATCCTTTGTCATTTACAATTATTTGAGTCAAAAGTCTTAACATCTGCCTGAAATTGCCTATATTTTTGAAAAAGTTCCCTTAGTCTTTTATTTTTCTGTTCCTTGATATAGTCTCTGGAAAATAAGGTCTTATATCTTAGAATATTTTGTAATGCCTATTTCCATGAAAGTTCAATCATGCTTTTATCTGACGGCATTGTGTTCTGTTGAAGGCTACTTTGGTCACCAAATGATTAAAAAAAAAAAAAAAAACTTCAAATGAAGTAATAAGCAGCAGGAGATGGACTTTGAAGCAATGTAAAAATCATTTTTACTTTTAAATGTTCTGGAAGTCAGCCAATGAAGCAAAATATAATGTGTCAGAAAATATACCCAGAGGATTATTTCTAACTAGAAAATAATTCAATATACTTTAAGACACTTATGGATATTTAATGTTATCACAAAGAACTTGCACAACATTTGGTACTATTTCTTTTAATTCTTTATATCCAAATGAGAAAGTTGATCACTGCTATCTTCTCCTAACATTATACTTCCATATTGTGTATATCATTTTACTGGCTGACAGTATGTAAGAATGCAGTATATATCTATCCATATTTTTATTGATTTGGACACCATATTTTGATTTAGTTATTTTAAAGTACTGTAAGAAAACAATTTGAACTCTTAACCATCTTTTTTCAATAGCAATTTTAGTTTGGAGATATAATTCAACTTGACATAGGGAAAGTGACAATATAAGAAAATACTTTTTAGAAAAATTAATTGACTTGTCTATAGCCAAGGCTGTTCCAGATATCAATTCATATATATTCTCTTCTTTATATATGATTTAGAAAACTTTACTGAATATTTGACAGTGGATGAAGAAGCACATGAATTTGTTGCAGAACTGAAGGAGCCCGGGAAATATAAGTTATCTGTGACAACCTTTAGTTCTTCAGGATCTTGCGAAACTCGAAACAGTCAGTCAGCAAAATCACTCAGTTTTTATATCAGTAAGTACCAAAGAGATTATTTTGCACTTACAGAGAAGCTAGAACAATGGAGCTGGTGAGATGAATGATGCTTAAGCCTCAATTATTCATCAAACCTTAGAGACCCTGAGAATTCTTCAAGGTCATGAGAGGCCCAAATCCATGTGATTTTTGACAACAGAGAAAATATATGTATGTTTCATAGTAGCAAATTTACTCAGGGATTTAACTTGAGGATATTTTTTTATTATTGAGATAATTGAACATTTGTTAAACTGACCTTTCACACTAGTAACAAACTCTCCAAGGACATGGACATGTAATTGAGGAAAGAGGACTTTTGTTTGGAACCATAATGAAAACTGGTATTTTTGAACTGTATGAAAAGGCTCATTAGAGTGTTAAGTTTGGGGAGCTTGAAAGAAGCACAGAGATTCAAATGTAGTAAAACCTAGGTGGTCTCTCCAAAAATTAGCACAAACTAAGATTCCCCTGGTGGCTCAGATAATATGAATCCACCTGCAATGCAGAAGACCCAGGTTCAATCCCTGGGTCAGGAAGATCTCCTGGACAAGGAAATGGCAACCCAATCCAGTATTCTTGCCTGGAAAATCCCAGGGACAGAGGAGCCTGGTGAGCTACAGCCCATGGTGTCCCAAGAAGACAGACAGGACTTAATGACTAAATGACAACAACGAAGCTATAGCATCATGAAAATACTAATATCAATTCTTAGGGCAGCTTCTACTGATTCCATTAGGGATAATAGCAGGCCAATAACTAGCCTCAAAAAGCTATACAAATAGTGCACATAGGTAATGTTTTCTGCTGATCTGACTATGCTTACCAGAAGTTTAGAGGCCAAAAATCTCTTTCCTAGCTTATCTGGAGTTAAATGTGCCTCTGATCAGCAAAAAACAAAACAAAAAAAAAACAGAAGGCAATGGATAAAAACTTCATTCTGAGAAGGATGATCACCATATGTTATCTCCTCCAAAGACAAAATACCACCTTTCATTAAATGACCCTCAAAAAGACAGGTGAGATAAAAAGGAGGAGGGCAGAGGAGAGAAATCAGTTTATTTAGCAGCCAAAAAATGTTGAAAATACCCTATATAACAATTTTTCTAAGGAATTCAAAAACGTCACCACTGGTGAAAAAGCTTGAAATATCCACTAGACAAGCAGAAAAAAATATCCGTGATCAGCCTGCATGTCTTTCAGTTACAGATCTTTGACATGGCATCATTTGAGAATGAAAGCAAAGTTTAGTATTGAGTTCTTCCCATGAGGCTAAAAATGTTTCATTAACCCAGATATTCCCTTGTCTGCCAGCAGAGACCCACTGCAAGTTCCAGGAAAACTCCCACAACTGTTCAGGCCATTAGCCCTTCCCTGCTCTGAATTTCTACTGTGTTTCATAATGAAGTGAAAGTGTTAGTCAGTCAATCGCATCCAACTCTTTGCGACCCCATGGACTGTAGCCTACCAGGCTCCTCTGTCCATGAGTTTCTCCAGGCAAGGATATTAGAGTGGGTAGTCATTCTCTTCTCCAGGGGATCTTCCTGGCCCAGGGATTGAACTCAGGTCTCCTGAATTGCAGGCAGACTCTTTACAGTACAAAGCTTATCTCTGAGTGTGATATTTTTCTAGATGGATTTTATTTGCGTACCTCTTGTTTTTCATGCCACATAATAAAACCCTAAGTTGGGGTTATACTCTTTGCTTATTTATTATTTCTGTTGTACATTCAACAAATATTTATTGAATCACTTTCCAGTGATAGGCACTTTATTCTTAGAATATCCAAACTGACCAGACCTGCTGAGAATGTCAGAATTGCTCACAAATATGATTCTTCTGAAGAGATGCATGTTAATATTCATTTATGAAAATATAGAGTATTAGACATTTTGCTGTTTCTTTGCCAATAAAATAACCTGTTTGGAGCTTCAGATATTCTGTTCTGCAGTAATGAGTTATTCAGGTGTACTTTGATTTTATAAGAATACTGTATTTATGTAGTTTTGAAGGCTTTCCTCAGAGATGAAAATTAAGGTAGAAATTTGCATTAGTCTCCCAAAAGCCTTCTGAAGGGAACATTGGTATTATCTCCATTTTTAGGTGGAAAAAAAATACTTAGACACAGAAAGTTTAGCCACTTAGTGTGAGAAGGAGAGTCAGACTCTAGAAATCTTTAGTAGTAGAGTCCATTTCCATGGAGTCTGCATTGACCTATTACCTTGGGTTGATTACCAGGTCCATCCTATTATAAAGCCATTAAATGAGTGAATTTGTTTTGCCTTCTTTCTCTCTGCCTCCACCCCCTCAGATCTTCATAAAAGTAATAACACTTCACATTTGATAGTTTTCTAATATATTACAATCTCATTTGATCCCAGCAACAGTCTATAAAGTAGACTCATCATATGACATCTTGATAAGCTAATACAAAACCCTGATCCAGGAGATAGGAATCCTGGGTTGTCTCTCAATACTTTGTGACATTGGTCAGGTCATTCACATCTCTGGGCCCCAGTTTCCCCATCAGTAACCCACAATAGAACTCTAAAGTCCTTTCTAATCCTAACGTTCTATGATTTGTCCATTTGACAGATGCAGTGACTGAGATTTACAGAAGTCATTTGCCCAACGTTGTATCACTAATAATGAGCAGAACTGAGTTTGGGGCCAATTTTTCTGTTTCCAGATTCATCCTTCTCACAGTTTCATAGTGCTCCAGGAAGCTTCACACAGGGGTTAAGAGCATGGATTTTGAAACCAGACTTCTTGTGTGTGAATCCCAGCTCTACTTATTCTATCTCTGCCTCAGTTTCCTCATCTGAAACTGAAACCAATCCAGTACTTATAAGTTTAGTTAAAAAAATTAAAGAATTAAAATATGTAAACATAAATAAGCTTAAAAGTGCCTGGCAAACAGTGAGTCCTACATCTCTTTGCCATTGTAATTATTATTATCATTTATATTATTTTTATTTTCTTTGTCTCATTTCCCATGAGCTTGAGACTGCCCTCCCCAGCAGAGTCACTTATTCCTCCCCTTTTCCTGGGCTCCAGGAATACAGCTTCTTATTGAGAGAGCTGAGAAATGTACCCTAAGCAAATAAAAAAAGTTGCACATTTGCATTTTAACAGGGACTTTCAGGAGATAATAATCACCTTACCATTTCTTGGGTCTTCACTATCTGTCAGGCACTGTGCTAATAACCACTTTGGAAATTTAAGAGAACAAAGCTAATGGCGGGCACTTTTAGGGAGAAATTTTATAATGAGGATCCCACCGTGTCCTCAAATTATCACCCAGGTTTCCACCAGCTTCTATAATTGAGCCTGTCTGTTCCATATTTCTTCTCTAAGGGAGTCACACTCTGCCTTTTTGATCCTGCTGTCACCAAATTTAAAATTTTCTTCACAGGACTGTAGTAGAGGCTAATTTGAATCTCAACATAATTATTTCTAGAGCCCAAAGATCCTAACAGCAAAGGAATCACAAGCACTCATGAAACCACACTGCCACACACACTCTTTGTTAAAAGAGAAGTAAATTCTGTCTGGTGTAGAAGTTACCAGAATAATCTCAGAGGCATGTAATAAATGAAGTGGCGCTTCTGTCTCTCAGTAGAATTGCTTTCATTGCTGCCACCAGGCTGTTGCTTAGGTCGATGGGGAGGTCACCCAGTGGAGACCGTAGCTAAGCAGAGGATGTGAAGACTTGCCAGTCTGACTTGGAATGTCCTTGTAAGGGCAAAAGGAAAACAGCATGATTTTTAAAACTATAGTCTATCTCAACCCACTCAGCCTGAAACTTCCCCTGTGCTCTGATTTGACATCTAGGTCCTTCAGGAGAATGGATTGAAGAACTCACAGAGAAACCCCAGCATGTGAGTGTCCACGTTCTAAGCTCAACCACTGCCTTGATGTCCTGGACGTCTCCCCAAGAGAACTACAATGGCACCATCGTGTCTGTGGTGTCACTCACCTGCCAGAAGCAAAAGGAGAGCCAGAGGCTGGAAAAGCAGTACTGCACTCAGGTAAAGGAAAGGAAAGGCCATCGGGCTCACTCACCTCCTGCAGCCCAGCCTCGCAGGAGATGCCAGGGTGCCACCGTGGCAAGCAGCTGTGCCAAGGTCTCCCTGGTGCATATGGATACAGGAGCCAGGAAGTCAGTGCACAGGCTCTGCAATCACAGTCACCTTCCTTTCCTATCTTAGAACTACCATCTTCCTTTTACTTCCATTCCTCATTCAAGAACATATCCTGAGCACCTGTAATGTGCTGGGTACTGGAGGAGATGGTGGGAATCTAGACAATTTTTATACATCCTGCTCTTGCTGAGTTTACAGTCTAGAGAGAACAATAGTAAGAACACATGTTATTACTGCAGAGTATAAGACCTAGGCTAAAAGTAAGTGATGGTGTGGCTATATGAATTCACAGAAAGAAGGGCATGAATAAATATGGATTGGGGCAAAAGGATCTGAAAACTGATCAGAAGAACTTTACCTTCTAGGGGAGGAGACAGGAAGCAGAAGGTTTAGGGGAGATTTGGTTTACTTGGAGCAGATTTTTTATTTTTTCCATTTTTTTCTTGTTGTCTTAACTATAAAGGTAATACATGCTCACTGAAAAAAAAAAACAATTAAAAAATTTCAGGTACATAAAGTGAAAAACAATCTCCTCACTAATATAAATGAAAACTTTTAGAGGATAAATAGCAGTTAGCTGAGTGAAAGGGGTGGGTGGGGGAGATGGAGAAACCTGGGAATCTGTAGTTCTGGGCATGGCTACCAGAATGAACTGCCATGCCCAGTCATCAGTTCTGAATGAAACCACCAACCTGGGCATCTAAGCAGACTTTGCTCTCAGATGCCCTGAATACAGCCACTGGAAGCCTGCAGCTCAGTCCTATTTTCCTAAACCTGGTTTTACTTTTTTTTTTTCAGATCAAAGAAACTGATTCTTAGTGTCTTACAAACACAATACTTTTAAAATTGGAGTGTAACTCCTTCAATGTTGTGTTAGTCAATGCTGTACAATGAACTGAATCAGCTATATGTATACATATATCTCTTCCCTCTTAAAGCTCCCTCCACCACCTCCCCCCATCCCACCCCTATGGGTCATCACAGAGCATCCAGCTGAGATCCCTGTGCTATACAGCTGCTTCCCACTAGCTGTCTGTTTAGCATATGGCAGTGTATATAGCAGCTGCAGCAGCAGCAGTGTATATATGTCAATGCTGTTCTCTCGGTTCATCTCACTCTCCCCACCCCATGTCCACATATCCATTCTCTACTTCTGCTTCTCTGTTCCTGACCTGCAAACAGGCTCATCTGTACCATCTCTCTAAGTTCCATGTGTATGCATTAATATACATTATTTCAAACACAATCCTTTCTTGCTTAAAGGCAAAAAAAAAGTTTAATTATTAATTTATGTGGAGTACGCTGGAAAGAAAATAGGCACTCAAAACAAGTGTTTGCTGTGAGGAAGCTATTTGGAGTGTTTCCATTTATTCCATGAAAATCAGACATTTAGTGTAATTCAAAGGGTGAGAAATTTTAAATTAAGAGGATGAATTCAGGAATCATGGCCTTTGGAGCTCTCAAAAACCCTAGAGAGCTGAGATAAACCCAGCATGAAGATGAGGCAACCCTCTCGCCTTGAATTAAAGAGTAAACATGCTAAACAGATTAACCAGTCATCACAGCTCACTGTGCAGTTTGTTAACTTCCTTCCCTGAGTGTACCCAGCACGACTGACTCTTCACATTGATAGAAAATGTGTTGTGCCCCAGAATATGACTAGAACTTGACTGCTTTCAGTTATGATTTTTCTTCTTCCCTCCAATGTATAAGTTACATATCCTATACACAGAAGTGTTAATGTTAGTCGCTCAGTCATGTCCGACTCTGCGACCCCGTGGACTGCAGCACGCCAGGCCTCCCTGTCCATCACCAACTCCCGGAGTTCACCCAAACTCATGTCCATTGAGTCGGTGATGCCATCCATCCATCTCATGTCTGTCCTCCCCTTCTCCTCCTGCTCTCAATCTTTTGCAGCATCAGGGTCTTTTCCAGTGAGTCAGTTCTTCCCATCAAGTGGCCAAAGTGTTGGAGTTTCAGCTACATCAGTCCTTCCAATGAACACCCAGGACTGATCTCCTTTAGGATGGACTGGTTGGATCTCCTTGCAGTCCAAGGGACTCTCAAGAGTCTTCTCCAACACCACAGTTCAAAAGCATCAATTCTGCAGCGCTTCTCCTTCTTTATAGTCTAAATATCACATCCATACATGACTACTGGAAAAACAATAGCCTTGACTAGACGGACCTTTGTTGACACAGTAATGTCTCTGCTTTTTAATATGCTATCTAGGTTGGTCATAACTTTCCTTTCAAGGAGTAACCGTCTTTTAATTTCATGACTGCAGTCACCATCTGCAGTGATTTTGGAGCCCCCCAAAATAAATTCTGCCACTGTTTCCACTGTTTTCCCATCTGGTCCCATGGGACCAGATGCCATGATCTTTGTTTTCTAAATCTTGAGCTTTAAGCCAACTTTTTCATTCTTCTTTTTCACATCCTTCAAGAAGCTCTTTAGTTCTTCTTCACTTTCTGCCATAAGGGTGGTGTCATCTGCATATCTGAGGTTATTGATATTTCTCCCAGCAATCTTGATTCCAGCTTGTGCTTCATCCAGCCCAGCATTTCTCATGATGTAATCTGCATATAAGTTAAATAAGCAGGGTGACAATATACAGCCTTGACATACTGCTTTTCCTATTTGGAACCAGTCTGTTGTTCCATGTCCAGTTCTAACTATTGCTTCCTGACCTGCATACAGATTTCTCAAGAGGCAGGTCAGGTGTTCTTGTATTCCCATCTCTTTCAGAATTTTCCACAGTTTATTGTGATCTACACAGTCAAAGGCTTTGGCATAGTCAATAAAGCAGAAATAGGTGTTTTTCTGGAACTCTCTTGCTTTTTCAATGATCCAGTGGATGTTGACAATTTGATCTCTGGTTCCTCTGCCTTTTCTAAATCCAGCTTGAACATCTGGACGTTCTTGGTTCATATACTGTTGAAGCCTGGCTTGGAGAATTTTGAGCATTACTTTGCTAGCATGTGATATAAGTGCAATTGTGTGGTAGTTTGAGCATTCTTTGGCATTGCCTTTTTTGGGGTTTGGAATGAAAACTGACCTTTTCCAGTCCTGTGGCCATTGCTGAGTTTTCCAAATTTGCTGGCATATTGAGTGCAGCACTTTCACAGCATCATCTTTCTGGATTTGAAATAGCTCAACTGGAATTCCATCACCTCCACTAGCTTTGTTCATAGTGATGTTTCCTAAGGCTCACTTGACTTCACATTCTAGGATTTCTGGCTCTAGGTGAGTGATCACACCATCGTGATTATCTGGGTTGTGAAGATCGTTTTTGTACAGTTCTTCTGTGTATTCTCGCCACCTCTTCTTAGTAACTTCTGCTTCTGTTAGTTCCAGACCATTTCTGTCCTTTATTGAGCCCATCTTTGTATGAAATGTTACCTTGGTATCTCTAATTTTCTTGAAGAGATCTCTAGTCTTTCCCATTCTGTTGTTTTCCTCTATTTCTTTGCACTGATCACTGAGGAAGGTTTTCTTATCTCTCCTTGCTATTCTTTGGAACTCTGCATTCAAATGGGTATATCTTTCCTTTTCTTCTTTGATTTTGGCTTCTCTTCTTTTCACAGCTATTTGTAAGGCCTCCTCAGACAGCCATTTTGCTTTTTTGCATCTCTTTTTCATGGGGATGGTCTTGTTCCCTGTTTCCTGTACTATGTCACGAACCTCTGTCCATAGTTCATCAGGCACCTGTCTATCTGATCTAGTCCCTTAAATCTATTTCTCATTTCTCTCTCAGTTGTGTGCAACTCTTTGTGACCCCATGGACTCTAGCCCACCGGGATCCTCTGTCCATGGGATTTCCCAAGCAAGAATACTGGAGTGGGTTGCCATTTCCTCTTCCATTACATAGAAGCCAAAGACTAAAAGTGTAGAGAGATACTGTAAATTATATATGAACCAGAAAAGTCTGGTCTAAGTGCTTGCTGACAGTGGCTTCTTTGAAACGCAAACATGAAACTGTTGAAGATTGTAGGCAATGAGGGAAAGTAGAGGGCAGAAACTAGACCACTGTTCTGGGTGTTATCTCAGTTACCACAAGAGGACTGTGTTAGTATTACATCATTACATCACCATCATCACACACACACCTATATTTTCAAAGGAGGAAACATCAGTTCAAAAATCTCAAAAACTGGCCTAGAGAGGAATCCAAAATATGCTCTCACCAACCCTGGTCTGACTTAGGTTATTTCTTAGAGCAACCATTATCCAGAGGGGAAGAAATTATAACATTTCTTCAGTTCTCTTTTCAGTGGTACGGTGATTATGTTAAATCAAGAATTCAAAGTGCAGCTCAAAAATGAGAGTGATTCTAAAGTCAAACACAGATGAATAATTAACCACAATGTTTTACTCTCTCATACTTTCATTCTCCCTACTTTTTCTCTATGATCATCTCATCACTTGTACCACAGGATCACTGCTTTATCGATTACCATCACCCATGAGATTCGGTGCTAGTGCCCTGCTGCTCCCCAAAGTTTCATTGATTTGCTTCCTAGGAGGTTCTGTGTGAGATGCTAGAAATAAGAACAAATTTGATTTGAGCCTTGATTTTATGGAGCTTAGCGTCTAGCCTTTCATGTAGGTATCTTGAAGTAAAGTGAAGTGAAAGTCGCTCAGTCATGTCTGACTCTTTGCAACCCCCACGGACTGTAGCCGACAAGGCTCATCTGTCAAAGGAATTCTGCAGGCAAGGATACTGGAGTGGGTAGCCATTCCCTTTTCCACAGGACCTTCCTGACTCAGGGATCAAACCCAAGTCTCCTGCATTGCAGGCAGATTCTTTACCCTCTGAGCCACCAGGGAAGCCCCTTGGTATCTCTCAATTTGAATTTGTCCTCATTAAGTATATGTACTTCATGTCTGGTTGCTGTTTTGTGTGAGTTCATATGTGAATATTCATGAGAAAGAGAGTTTTGTAATATATCCCTGCTAACAAACATTGTAGTTCTATTCACTAATAAGCCTATGTCAATATAGTGAGCATAATAAAGCCAGTGCTCAGTGTCATAAAAAGGACTCTCCAAAGACTCACACACAATTATGAATTTCAGAATAAAGAAGCATCATGTAATATATAGATGTATATTTATTATCTTTTAAAAGCCAGATTCATTCTTTTTTTCAATTTTTAAAATTTTTATCCTCACACATGGCATGTGGGATCTTAGTTCTCCAACTAGGGCTCAAACCTGTGTTTCAGCAGTGGAAGCTTGGAGTCTTAACCACTGGACCACCAGGAAAGTCCCAGAGTACATTTGTTTTTACATGTGGTCTGCTTGGACCATATATGTTTGGTCACAATTTACAGAAGTGTGTAATAACTAAATGACTAAATTAGAAAGAAAAACCAATCAGTCAGTCTGTTAGCTTTACAAATAAGGAAATGATAGAGCTAAGAGGCTGAATATTGAAGGGACCTACTTGCAGTCACACAACTGATTAGTATCAGAGCTGAGACCCCATCTCAAGTGATTTAACTTCCAGGAGAAAAGTTTTTCTTGTGCATTACAGATGATACACTAGGGGAAGGTCATCCTCACTGCTCATCCTGATGGAGTCAAGAGTGTTGACTAAAAGCAGAGACTCTAGACTCAAACAGAATTGAGTTTCAGACCTCATTTTAGCAGCTTCCAGCTCTGAGTTCCATTCTTTCTAAGTCTTACCATCTGAATCTGTAATAGAAGAAGGAGCAGATCTTACCTCAAAGAGCTGTAATAAAAATAAGAGGACTTGATGCTTAATGCAATGTTTGGGACATAGTAATAGAAAGGTGTGCTGGAAATTAACTTTTATTATTATGCAGACATAACAATACTTTTTGTGTCAAGGGAAGAAGACAAAGAGGTTCTAGAGATTCTCCATAGAAACTAACTATAATAAGTGTACAGAAAGATGTCATGGAAAGAGGATTCCATAGTATATCAGTTCAGTTCAGTTCAGTTGCTCAGTCATGTCCGACTCCTTGCGACCCCATGAATTGCAGCACGCCAGGCCTCCCTGTCCATCACCAACTCCCGGAGTTCACTCAGAGTCACGTCCATCAAGTCAGTGATGCCATCCAGCCATCTCATCCTCTGTCATCCCCTTCTCCTCCTGCCCCCAATCCCTCCCAGCATCAAAGTCTTTTCCAATGAGTCAACTCTTCGCATCAGGTGGCCAAAGTACTGGAGTCTCAGCTTTAGCATCATTCCTTCCAAAGAAATCCCAGGGTTGATCTCCTTCAGAATGGACTGGTTGGATCTCCTTGCAGTCCAAGGGACTCTCAAGAGTCTTCTCCAACACCACAGTTCAAAAGCAGCACTCAGCCTTCTTCACAGTCCAACTCTCACATCCATACATGACTACTGGAAAAACCATAGCCTTGACTAGACGGATCTTAGTCGGCAGAGTAATGTCTCTGCTTTTGAATGTGCTATCTATATACATAAGACCATTTCTGGGGAATTCTCTTGTGGCCCAGTGGTTAGAACTCCAAGCTTCCACCACCAGGACCCAGGTTCAATCCCTGGTTCGGGAAATAAAATCTCGGAAGTCATGTGGTTCAGCCAAAGAAAGAGAGAGGACCATTTCAGATTTAAAAGAACTCTCATCTAGTTTAACCTCCTTGTTTATATTTCCTATGCCCTATGGTGTATCTTCAAGGAGATCCAACCAGTCCATTCTGAAGGAGATCAGCCCTGGGATTTCTTTGGAGGGAATGATGCTAAAGCTGAAACTCCAGTAGTTTGGCCACCTCATGTGAAGAGTTGACTCATTGGAAAAAACTCTGATGCTGGGAGGGATTGGGGACAGGAGGAGAAGGGAATGACAGAGGATGAGATGGCTGGATGGCATCACTGATTTGATGGACATAAGTCTGAGTGAACTCCGGAAGTTGGTGATGGACAGGGAGGCCTGGCGTGCTGCAATTCATGGGGTCGCAAAGAGTCAGACACGAATGAGCGACTGAACTCAACTGATGGTGTATCTTTCCTCCATTTCTTGAGCTGAGAAAGGATAGGGCCAGGGCCTAGATGGAAATGCATTGGGCTGGACTGAATTCTTTGGAATGGAGACAAAGCCAGTCAGAAATGAGAGAGAGGAAATACGGGAATACAAACATAGGGTTAAAATTGGGGGAGGAGTGTGGAGTAATCCTTTAGAGAATGAAACATTCTATTTAGTAAGTAGAGTATTACTACTTGGGGTTCTCCATGTGGTGCTAGTGGTAAATAACCCACCTGCCAATGAAGGAGAGGTAAGAGACACAGGCTCGATCCATTTGTTAGGAAGATCCCCTGGAGAAAGAAATGACAACCCATTCCAGTATTCTTGCCTGGAAAATCCCATGGACAGAGGAGCCAGGCAGGCTATGGTCATAGCATTGCAAAAGAGTCAGACATGACTGAACTAGTATAAGAACATTTCCCCTGCCCACCTCCAATCCACCCCTAAGCATGTCCAGGATAAAGAAAAAGGTATGAAGGAATAGAAGTGATGTAGGTGTTTCAGTAAATATTTTAAAAGTAGGGGGAAATTAGTATTTATATTAATAATTTGTGACTAAAGTCAAGTGCAATATCATTTGCCCTCTTCTCATTTTTTTAGTAGTGTGATATACATACACATTATTGGTTCTTATTTTCTTAAGGCAGTGTAATTTTCCTGGGATGAATTTATTAGGATAGCATATTTAAGTGGTTATAATTCCATGAATTCATTTGAATAATTAGAATCGACCAGTGCCTAAAATATTATCAAACCAAAGAAACTTTACCATCACCGTGAAACAATCTACATTTTGTGTGTTATTCTAGATACTCTAAATGAAAGCACGGCTAGATGGGCAGGTATGTTCACAGGTTTACAATTCAGTTCAGTTCAGTTCAGTTGCTCAGTCGTGTCCGACTCTTTGCGAGCCCGTGAATCCTAGCACGCCAGGCCTCCCTGTCCATCACCAACTCCCGGAGTTCACTCAGACTCACACCCATCGAGTCAGTGATGCCATCCAGGCATCTCATCCTCTGTCATCCCCTTCTCCTGCCCCCAATCCCTCCCAGGATCAAAGTCTTTTCCAATGAGTCAACTCTTCGCATCAGGTGGCCAAAGTACTGGAGTTTCAGCTTTAGCATCATTCCTTCCAAAGAAATCCCAGGGTTGATCTCCTTCAGAATGAACCGGTTGGATCTCCTTGCAGTCCAAGGGACTCTCAAGAGTCTTCTCCAACACCACAGTTCAAAAGCATCGATTCTTCGGTGCTCAGCCTTCTTCACAGTCCAACTCTCACATCCATACATGACTACTGGAAAAACCGTAGCCTTGACTAGACGGACCTTAGTCGGCAGAGTAATGTCTCTGCTTTTGAATATGCTATATAGGTTGGTCATAACTTTTCTTCCAAGCAGTAAGCGTCTTTTAATTTCATGGCTGCAATCACCATCTGCAGTNCAGTCCATAGTTCATCAGGCACTCTATCTATCAGATCTAGACCCTTAAATCTATTTCTCACTTCCACTGTATAATCATAAGGGATTTGATTTAGGTCATACCTGAATGGTCTAGCGGTTTTCCCTACTTTCTTCAATTTGAGTCTGAATTTGGCAATAAGGAGTTCATGATCTGAGCCATAGCCAGCTCCTGGTCTTGTTTTTGTTGACTGTATAGAGCTTCTCCATCTTTGGCTGCAGAGAATATAATCAATCTGATTTCGGTGTTGACCATCTGGGGATATCCATGTATAGAGTCTTCTCTTGTGTTGTTGGAAGAAGGTGTTTGCTATGACCAGTGCATTTTCTTGGCAAAACTCTATTAGTCTTTGCCCTGCTTCATTCCGCATTCCAAGGCCAAATTTGCCTGTTACTCCAGGTGTTTCTTGACTTCCTACTTTTGCATTCCAGTCCCCTATAATGAAANGGACATCTTTTTTGGGTGTTAGTTCTAAGAGGTCTTGTAGGTCTTCATAGAACTGTTCAACTTCAGCTTCTTCAGTGTTACTGGTTGGGGCATAGACTTGGATTACTGTGATCTTGAATGGTTTGCCTTGGAAACAAACAGAGGTCATTCTGTCATTTTTGAGATTGCATCCCAGTACTGCACTTTGGACTCTTTTGTTGACCATGATGGCTACTCCATTTCTTCTAAGGGATTCCTGCCTGCAGTAATAGATATCATGGTCATCTGAGTTAAATTCACCCATTCCAGTCCATATTAGTTCACTGATTCCTAGAATGTCAACATTCACTCTTGCTATCTCCTGTTTGACCACTTCCAATTTGCCTTGATTCATGGACCTGACATTCCAGGTTCCTATGCAATATTGCTCTTTACAGCATCGGACCTTGCTTCTATCACCAGTCACATCCACAACTTGGTATTGTTTTTGCTTTGGCTCCATCCCTTCATTCTTTCTGGAGTTATTTCTCCACTGATCTCCAGTAGCATATTAGGCACCTACTGACCTGGGGAGTTCCTCTTTCAGTATCCTATCATTTGCCTTTTCATACTGTTCATGGGGTTCTCAAGGAAGAATACTGAAGTGGTTTGCCATTCCCTTCTCCAGTGGACCACATTCTGTCAGACCTCTCCACCATGACCCGCCCGTCTTGGGTGGCCCCCCAGGGCATGGCTTAGTTTCATTGAGTTAGACAAGGCTGTGGTCTAGTGTGACTAGTTTTCTGTGAGTATGGTTTCAGTGTGTCTGCCCTCTGATGCCCACTTGCAACACCTACCATCTTACTTGAGTTTCTCTTACCTTGGGCGTGGGGTATCTCTTCACGGCTGCTCCAGCAAAGTGCAGCCGCTGCTCCTTACCCTGGATGAGGGATATCTCCTCACCAAAGACCCTCCGGACCTTGAATGTGGAATAGCTCCTCTAGGCCCTCCAGCGCCGGCACAGCAACTGCTCCTTGGACGTGGGGCAGCCCCTCCAGGCCACCGCCCCTGGCCTCGGGCAGGGCTAACTGCTCTTGGCCACCATCCCTCCGGCATGTGGTCCTCCCGGCTTCTGCCCCTGACCTTGGACGTGGGGTAGCTCCTCTCGCCTGCGCTCTGCCTGCTGTCGCAGCCCCCAACACTGCATGCCATTGCAGCCGCCCGCACATGTTTACAATGGTTGTTAAATTTAAAGGAAAAGTTTGGAGCAATATTTATGGTATAACCCCTGTATGGCTCAATACTTAATTGTTTATGGATATATGTATCAAAGAATGTCTAGAAGACTGCCCACCAAAATGTGGGAAGTGGTGAGAGGAGACCAGAAAGACTACAAATTGACCTCATTTGCTCTTCTACAGGGTGACCAGTTTTAACAATGAGCACTATTATTTTTATCACTCAAAATGTATTTTAAAGAAATAATACAGTACTAGAATAAATCCCACTTGATCATGGTATATGATCCATTTTATGTATTGTTGAATTCAGTTTGCTAATATTTTGTTGAGAATTTTTTCATCTATAGTCATCAAAGATATTGGCCAGTAATTTTCTCTCTTGGTTTTGGTATCAGGCTAATGGTAGTCTTGTACAATGAATTTTGAGAATGTTCTATCCTCTTCAGTTTTTGGAATAGTTTGAGAAGGATCGGTATTAACTTTTCCTTATATATTTGGCAGAATTCCCCTGTGAAACTGTCCAACCCTGGACTTTTGCTTGCTGGGAGATTTTATTTTATTACAAATTCAGTGTCACTACTAGTGATCAGTCTGTTCTGGTTATTCTTCCTGATTCAGTCTTGGCAGGTTGCCACAGTAGCCTTGTAAAGTGCTTGCTGCTGTGTCTTGGTGCTTGGCCCATATCATGGAGTGGAGGTCACAATGCTAGGCTTCCAGTCCCAACACTGATCCAAATATGTGACCTTGGCTATTCTCTAGCTTTACCTTCTTGATCTACTAAATGAGAGATTCGGACTAGATAATCTCTGAGGTCATTTCCATCACTATAATTAGATATTTTATGCTTCTGAGTGTTGAGAGACTAAAGACATTCCTGCACTGATCTTTGTATGTAATCAGCTGACACTACAATTTAGGCTGTCAGTCTATCCTTATTTTATTGCTGATTTGATTTTGGTTAGAGGCTTATGTGTCTCTAGTGTACATAATTACAATTGACATTGATGGGTATAGAGCAGTTCACAAGGCTTATTAAATCCAGCCATAGAATTTGAATGTTCTGGGTTCCCTTCAGCCTTCTCATAAACTATAAATCATCCTAATGTTGAAACTTGACCTTCCTCAGCATGAATAAAGGCTTCTGGATTTCAAAGGCATTTGTGAGTTTGCAGTGTCCCTGAATACAATGTTATCCTCTGAGTCACATGCTGAAAACCCAGTTCTAAATAGATTTTATTGGGTGTTTGGTTTAAAGGTGAACTCAAGCAAATCTATTATTGAAAATCTCGTTCCTGGTGCCCAGTACCAGGTTGTGATGTACCTAAGAAAAGGCCCTTTGATTGGACCACCTTCAGATCCTGTGACATTTGCTATTGGTAAGTTGCCAGCCACAAGAAAAATACCTTTATCAGAGTACTCTTTGGAGGGGTGCCATGTCTAACTTGGAGTCATTTTCATCAGTTATGGGAGGTCCATACTTGTTCACCCAATATTCAACCTTCAGAGTAATTAATGGCCACAATTGTATACCTGGAAGACATCCTTAGCATTCATTACTTAGGAAAAAGAAAATCTCAGGCAAATATGGTTAGTTTTCAATGATTGTATCAAAATAGTGAAATACCTCATCAGTCAGTAAGTAGGGATGTGAAGCCATTGTTAAGATATTAAACATTCCTTCTTGACTGTCTTTTTTCACTCCCCTCCCTTCTTCTTAGTTCCCACTGGAATAAAAGATTTGATGCTCTATCCCCTGGGTCCTACAGCAGTGGTTTTGAGCTGGACCAGACCTTACTTAGGAGTGTTCAGAAAATATGTGGTCGAAATGTTTTATTTCAACCCTACAACAATGACATCAGAATGGACAACCTACTATGAAATAGCAGCGACTGTCTCCTTAACTGCCTCAGTGGTAATTTTCCTTAACCAGCTGTCACATTTTCCTGTGTCAACATGCATTCACATACTGTGTCTGAAAAAATTATTATGTCTGTAAACTAGATCATTTGTAAACACATGCAGGTAACTTGCTACTTTCAAGTTTGGGATTGTTTTAGCTCTTAATTTTATTTTTGTATTTTGAAAGGGAGAGAGAGAACTGTGTGAAACTAGCTTTCACTCTTAATTGAGTGTATTTGCTAATCCCCAATTTAGTAGGCCTGTCACATGCTTGCTCCCTTGGTGGCTCAGCTGGTAAAGAATCTGCCTGCAATGTGGGAGACCTGTGTTGGATCCCTAGGTGGGGAAGATCCCCTGGAGGAGGGCATGGAAACCCACTCCAGTACTCTTTGCCTGGAGAATCCCCATGGACAGAGGAGCCTGGTGGGCTATAGTCCATGGGGTCAGAAAGAGTCGGACATGACTGAGCAACTAAGCACATCACATGCTTATTGTTTCTTTCTGCTCCTAAAACAGAAAACACGTTTTCCTTCAGTTATTCAGTAGTGAGTGGACACTTCTTAACTTGTGATGACTATTCTTGACATCAGCAAATCAGTTAAATACCTGCAATGTCAGACCATTAGCGATGTTCTTCAAATGAGCAGGTAAAGATTGCTCTTTCGGAGACTGGAATAATTTTAGAAGTACAGGTTATCTACAGGTCACACAGAAAGCAAACAACTGTCCACTACTCAGCTGACAGCTCTCATGATTGCCACCCAGTATGAACACATGCTAACAGTCCAAGATGAGAGAATGTAGAATTGTGAAAGAGCACGTCTTAGAAATAGGAAGATGTGTCCATCCAGTCACTTATAAATAAGTTCCAGTTCACTTGTGTAATTTAAGAAACTACAAACGAAAACCCATTTTCAAACTATCCATATCTTCGAATAATTTTTTTAATTGTGTTAAATTTATGTGTATCATTTTATTTACATCTCACTTCATTCCAAAGAATATTTTAATGGAAAATTTAAGAAGTACAAAATCAGCTGTAGACAGTAAGGTTCCTCTGTCCATGGGATTTCCCAGGCAGCAATACTGGAGTGGGTTTCCATTTCCTTCTCCAGAGGATCTTCCCAGTCCAGGGATTGAAGCCACGTTTCCTGAATTGACAGGCAGACTCTTTACCACTGAGCCACCAGGGAGGCCTCCCAAAGGCACAGAAAGGAAATTAAAAGTTACTCATTTTTTCATAGCCTAAGAGAAATATATAACTCTATTCCAAAAATGTGATTTTCCTTCTGGGCCTTTTTCTCCTTGCTTTTTTTAGAGGATAGCGAATCTGTTGCCAGCATGGTACTACAACTTTCGAGTTACCATGGTAACGTGGGGAGACCCGGAACTCAGCTGCTGCGACAGCTCCACTATCAGCTTCATAACAGGTGAGTGTGTGGGAAGCGGCCCCGTGAGAGCGCATGCCTATTCCGAGGGAGTTCTGAAGGGGCTCATCTCCAGAAAATGCCAGTCCTTCACCCAGGACCGATTGAGCATCACTTTCCTGGAAGATTCTGCTGCTGCTGCTGCTGCTGCAAGTCGCTTCAGTCGTGTACAACTCTGTGCGACCCCATAGACCGCAGCGCCCCTGGCTCCCCCGTCCCTGGGATTCTCCAGGCAAGAACACTGGGGTGGGTTGCCATTTCCTTCTCCAATGCATGAAAGTGAAAAGTGAAAGGGAAGTTGCTCAGTTGTGTCCAACTCTGTGTGACCCCATAGACAGGCAGCCCACCAGGCTCCTCCGTCCATGGGATTTTCCAGGCAAGAGTACTGGAGTGGGGTGCCATTTCCTTCTCTGTTCATGGAAGATGACATACTTGATTCTGAAAGTTCATGAGTTGTTTAAACGATAGCCTTTAAAAATTAAAATACAATTTTTACTCTGAGTTACTGTCCTTGATTTCTTTTTATACTGAGTCACTGCCCTTGATTTATGCACCACTGTTTGGAATTGATTAGAATCACGCTGTAACAGGCAGAGCTTTCAGCTTCACACCGCACTGAATTGATTTTATCCATTTGATAATTGTATTTGCTAGAGTGCCTCCATTTCCTTATTAATTAAGCCATTTGTAAAGTCACAGGCTGATTGCAGTATGGTCCATGGCAGGAATTAAAACAGGCTTGCAGACTTGTAGACTTGGGTGTGAGTCACAACTTTGCTGCCTTCTACCTGTAAACTCCAGCAATTCTTCTAAGCCTCAGGTTTTTTCAGTTGTAAAATAAGGATAATAATAGTATCTATTATCTGTTACTATTATCTATTATTACATCCCAATTAAATAAGCTATTTAGCAAAATACATGGCCCAGACTTAAAGTACTTACAATACTATTAGGGATGGATCCTCAGAACCTTAAATTATGTATTAATAGTTCACTATGATATGGCAGAGACAGCAGAGGTGGGCAGAGGTAGCAATAAAGAAGAAATTCAACCAATAACAGTAACCCTCATTGTCTGAACTAAGATTGTTCAAGAACTTTTGATGGGACTGCAAAGCTGTCATTAGAGTTATACTAAGAAAAGAAAAATATTGTTTAGATGAAGAATCAGTTCAGTTCAGATCATTTGCTCAGTCATGTCCGACTCTTTGAGACACCATGAATTGCAGCATGCCAGGCCTCCCTGTCCATCACCAACTCCCGGAGTTCACCCAAACTCTTGTCTATTGAGTAGGTGATGCCATCCAACCATCTCATCCTCTGTCGTCCCCTTCTCCTCCTGCCCCCAATCCCTCCCAGCATCAGAGTCTTTTCCAGTGAATCAACTCTTCGCATGAGGTGGCCAAATTACTGGAGTTTCAGCTTTAGCACCATTCCTTCCAAAGAAATCCCAGGGCTGATCTCCTTCAGAATGGACTGCTTGGATCTCCTTGCTGTCCAAGGGACTCTCAAGAGTCTTCTCCAACACCACAGTTCAAAAGCATCAATTCTTCAGCGCTCAGCCTTCTTCACAGTCCAACTCTCACATCTATACATGACCAGTGGAAAAACCATAGCCTTGACTAGACAGACCTTTGTTGGCAAAGTAATGTCTCTGCTTTTGAATATGTTATCTAGGTTGGTCATAACTTTCCTTCCAAGGAGTAAGCGTCTTTTAATTTCATGGCTGCAGTCACCATCTGCAGTGATTTTGGAGCCCCCCAAAATAAAGTCTGACATTGTTTCCACTGTTTCCCCTTCTATTTCCCATGAAGTGATGGGACCAGATGCCATGATCTTAGTTTTCTGAATGTTGAGCTTTAAGCTAACTTTTTCACTCTCCTCTTTCACTTTCATAAAGAAGCTTTTTAGTTCCTCTTCACTTTCTGCCATAAGGGTGGTAACTTTGTCAAAATATTTCCCTCACTGGACAGCTAGTTTTATAGGCTTGAGATGTATCAATTAAAAGACAATGGAAAGATAGTAATCTTGTGGATTCTTATACAATTAACTTACATAGTTCACTGCTTTTCTTTACTGGTCAATTTCTTTACTGGCCAATGTCTGGTACTTCCTTTGTTCCAGATGTTAACAGTAATATTACGGTAGAAAAGTGAAAGGCCACCGTAAAAAGAGAAAATGCCAATTATTTGACAAGCCCTGTGTTAGGCTTTTTGACTGCATTAATAATCACATATTTAATTATAATTAAACTTCACTGTGTCAGTAATTCATACACTTAACTTGATTGAGATGAGTGGTCTGAGAATGCTCTTTCCTTGTCAGAAGGAGCAGCTGTCTAGAAAAAGCCCAGACATCACATCTGATCACTTATTGAGCAGATCTGAACTTGCTAATTTCCAGCTATAGAACTTTAAGCAAATTAACTTAAGGATCCTGAATTTCTATTTTCTCACAGGTAAGACTGAAAATATTGGCTAACAGGTGGCTAATTGGACAAAACTAACTGTCTTAGAACTCACTGCAGTGCTGGCAAACTACCTGGACAGAGGCTCTGTGGTGTCTCCCAGGGGCGACATGAGAAATGAAGTATTAATAGGATTTGGAGTTCTGGACACAAATGCTTTAGGTGTGCCGTTCAAAGCTGGAACCACCTAGGAATAGGCGGAAATCATGAGATAACTGTTTAGGTGGACAAAGCAAGTCTGCATACATAAACTTTGGTTAGTAAGCAAGCTACTTGTTAAGTGAGCAGTCTGTTGTCTCCAGTGAATTGATCTTTGGGAATTTCTGATTTCTTCCTGGGATCAACTATTAAGTCGTGCTGACACTGGCAGTCCACAGTCTTACCTAAGCATATTGACAGATGGCTTCAATTTCAGTATCTATGAAATGGGTATAGGGACTTCCCTGGTGGTCCAGTGGTTAGACTCCATTGCTCCCAATGCAGGGAATTCAGGTTGCATCCCTGGTCAGGGAACTAGATCCCACATGCCCCAACTAAAGATCCCACATGCTGCAACTGAGACCCAGGGCAGTCAAATAAATTAACAAATAATTTTAAATGAGCGTGATAATACCTCACAGGGTAGTGTGAGAATTAAATCATGTAATCTAAACTGTTATTAAAACATATATGGTACCTGAGGTTTATTTTTATAACTATATCTAAAGCTATTTGAAATTTTAGCCTTTTTAGGGGTGAGGGGAGCTTTCTTCCCTCATTTCAATTTTAAAGCAAATAAAGATCTGATACTTCACTTTCATATGCTTTTTAATCATAATCCAAATTGACAAATTGTGTAGTATAACAGGAAATAGGAATAAAATATTTGAATAAGGTCTGATTTGTTAGGCCCTCAAGTCTACCATCTATCAGGCAACTTGTCTACAAGTCAAGTTTATAATTATACTAGTGTCCCAAGTAATGTCTAATAAACAAATAGTGACATCTGGTGGTCTTTCAGCAATACACTGGATTTGAAAGCAACAACATGAAGAATGATCTGAAGACTTAGTACTTGTGATGGGGAGACGTATATGTCTGGCTTTGTAATTTTATTTTTTTAACTCTTTATTTTGTATTGGGGTATAGCCAATTAACAATGTCGTGATAGTTTCAAGTGAACAGCAAAGGAACTCGGCCATACTTGAACATATATCCATTCTCCACCCAAACTCCCCTCCTTTCCAGGCTGCCACATGAGCAGAGCTCCATGTGCTATACAGCAGGTCCTTGTTGGTTGTCTATTTTAAATATAGCAGTGTGTACATGTCCATCCCAAACTCCCTGTAATTTTGAATATGTTTCTTGTCTTCACTCAAATTAGAACATGAAAATATACCCTTTGAAGAAGCATTAAGCATAGGTACTTGTAAATAATGAAGTATGTAGAAATATGTTAAGCCAGGGTTGCTTTATTAGAATTTTCTGCATTATGATATGGGTTTGTGCTACTTGTTATAGATATCATTGACAATTTAAAATTTTTCATTGTCAAACGTATAGAAATGCTATTCATACACAGTAGGAAACAGAAATGTATTTTTTTACTCTGTTGAAATCTCTTCAGTAAATAATTATTTCTGAAACATAGATATGAATGTTCATTATCTGTATTAGGGCATGTTGAAAAAATGTCTTTTTTTCAATTACGATTTATTATTTTATTTGTTTATGTTTGGCTGTCCTGGGTCTCTGTTGCTGCACGCAGGCTTTCTTAGTTGCAGTGAGTGGGGCTGCTCTTCATTGCGGTGTGTGGGCTTCTTACCGCAGTGGCCTCACTTGTGGATCATATGTTCTAGGGGCATGGGCTCAGTAGTCATGGCATTTGGGCTTAGTTGCTCCCCAGAATGTGGGATCTTCCTGGACCGGGGGATCAAACTCATTTTTCCTGCATTGGCAGGTGGATTCTTTACCACTGAGCCACCAGGGAAGCCCCCAAATAAGTGTTTTTTAATGTGTAGAAATTCTCCTCTAACCATTAGTTGATTTGGAGCTGAATCCTGCGAAGAACACTTGCTTGGCAATCTTCAAGTTCACATGGAACTTAAATTCAACTGTGTATGTGTTTGTTGAAATCTTCAGAATTATCAGTTACTCTTAAAAACAATTAAAGGATGCTTTCAGAACTTATGTGTTACAAAGCTTGTGATGAACTCTCGTCCCCTACTGGAATTCTTAAAAATTTAAATGTGTAAGATTATAAAATAAATTAATAAACTTAGTGTTAGAATTTAGCTTTGAAGCATGATTTTCAAAATCCCTTCCTTCCTTTCTTTAATACTTGCTTCAGCAACTTTATTTAGAGCCCTACCTTCCAAAAAGCACTGGGCTACACACTGTCAATGCCATTGACTTGTTATCTTTTGGACATATTATTTACTTTTCTGTTCCTTTGCTCATTGATCCTACTGTCTATCCTGTAAACTTCTTTGCTGCCACAATAAAAAAGATTTATTTTTGCAGGATCCCAGAGTTTTCAGTACTGCTTGGAAAATAAGTCTGCCAGTGCCTAATAATGTTAATTTATTGATGCAGCAACAAATTAACAGAACAATTGACCCAAACAAGTTAGTGTTTTAGTAATCTTATAACTGAAATTTTTGTAAAAAAGCATGCTCTCCTCAGGCATAGTTGAGTCTGGCTGTCTTGGGTCTGAGCCACACAGGGTAACATCCCACAGAACAACTGCCCACCTCATACCATCCAACTTCACTATATTACAGACATGTCCACGAGTCCCTAGGACTGTCATGCGTGCTGTTGTGCATGTATGCTAAGCCACTTCAGTTGTGTTCTAACTCTTTGCAATGCTATGGACTGTAGCCCATCTAGTTCCTTTGTCTATGGGATTCTCCAGGCAAGAATACTGGAGTGGGCTGCTATGACCTCCTCCAGAAGACCTTCCTGCCCCAGGAATGAAACTCCTATCTCTTATGTCTCCTGCATTGCCAGGTGGGTTCTTTACCACTAGTGCCACTTGGGAAGTCCATCATGAGGTGCGAATTTGAATTCTTTTATCTCTGTATAGAGTTTGGTTTCCCTGGTGGCTCAGACAGTAAAGAATCTGCCTGTAATGTGGGAGACCTGGATTTGATCCCTCTGGGGATCCCTTTGGGAAGATCCCCTGGAGAAGGGCATGGCAACCCACTTCAGTATTATTGCCTGGAGAATCCCCATAGATGGAGGAGCCTGGCAGGCTGCAGTCCACAGAGTCACAAAGAGTTGGACACGACTGAGTAACTAAGCACAAGCTCTGTATGGGATTTCATGTTCTATTGATAACTTCTTTAATTACTAGTAGTCTACTAAATTAAAGTGTGTTTCTTTCCTCCGTTGTAGCCCCAGTTGCTCCAGAAATCACATCTGTGGAATATTTCAACAGTCTGTTGTACATCAGTTGGACCTACGGGGATGACACCACAGACCTCTCCCATTCTAGAATGCTCCACTGGATGGTTGTTGCAGAAGGAAAGAAGAAAATTAAAAAGAGTGTATGTTTCTTTGAGTCCCAGTATTGGGCACCTGACATTTATTTGCATATACTATTGAAAACCATGAAGCAAATATTTACTGAGACATTAAACAAGTGTTTGCATGCCAATTAGCACTGTTTTTGGTTCTGGAGATTGTGTGTGTGTGTGTGTGTGTGTGCATGCGTGTGCACGTACATGTGCACATGTGCGTGCTCAGTTGTGTCCAGTTCTTGCAACCCCAAAGACTGTAGCCTGCCAGGCTCCTCTGTCTGTGGAATTTTCCAGGCAAGAATACTGGAATGGGTTGCCATTTCCTCCTCTAGGGGATCTTAGAATCCGCTCTCTCTTGAGTGTCCTGTATTGGCAGGCAGGGTTTTTTTTTTGTTTTTGTTTTTAACCACTAGCACCACCTGAGCAGCCTCTCTGGAGATAGGATAGTGAACAAAATTGAACTCCTTCTTTCACAGAGCTTACTTTTTAATTTTTAATAGTTGTAATTGTTGTAATTGATTTCCCTGATATTTAAAGTTACAATTTGAGTTTTTTCTTCATAATACCAAACATTTTTAAGAAAATCACAGTATTTTCACTTTTTTTTCCATTTGTCCCTAACACCCTCAATATTTGGAGACTTTGGAAGTACTGATTTCTCTCCTGGTTTATTAAGCTTTCTGACATTGTATTAGTTAGGGTACCAACTAATCATTTGAAATAAAATTTTTTTTTAAGATTGTGATTTGAAAAATATCAACATCTATATCTCTCTCAAGGTGGCCAGGACTAAAAGGGTACCTCTGCCATGAGAGATTACTCAAGAGTCCAGATTTGTTCTATTTTCCTGCTCCATCTGCCACTGCATATAGTCATCACCTGTATAGGTTAACTCCGTTCAATTTACAGCCACATTCCAGCCTGCAGGAAGGGAAAAAGAGAGGATGTGGAGGCCCAGCACTTAAAAGGTGTGAACAAAACTCTAAGTTGACCATGGGACTTCCTGTTACAATCCATTGATTGGAATTAGGTCACATGGTCCCCACTATCAATATTAGAAACTGGGAAATGTAGTCTTTAGTTAAGAGGCCAGGTGTCTGTGGATATGGGTAAGTTTCTTTTGAGCTTCTCAGCTTGAGCTGAGCAATGTTCTTACTTTTGCAACCCAGCAATTGCTTTTTCTAAAATTTGCTGTGAATGTAAGGGAGACGAAAAAAAAAATCATAGTAATACCTACTCCAAACAATGGAATTAATCACAAAAAATGTTCTGATCTGTGCTGTGCTTATTTAGAGCTACCTTGTATTTGGCTCAGTTGAGGAATTTGTATAGTTTTCAGAGGAAATAACATCCATAAGGTTTAATCAGCTGTAGACTGCAGCACAGAACAGAGACAGGATGTCTGTGATAGCCCTACAACTTGATTTTGGTGATCTTGCAGGTAACACGCAATGTCATGACTGCAGCTCTCAGCCTGCCTCCTGGAGATGTCTACAATCTCTCGGTAACTGCTTGCACAGAGAGAGGAAGCAACACCTCCATGCTCCGTCTTGTCAAGCTAGGTAAGAAGAGAACACAGGTGCGTGTGCGCAAATAATCATGCTGGAGGACTAGTGTTTGTATCTCTTGGTTTAGCATGGTCTTCTCAACTCAAAGAAATGGAAAAAACTGGTTCAGTGTCTTTTATAAATGCAAAAAAAGACTTTACACTATCAAAAAAGTACATTCAACATATGTTTCTGTGAGGACAGTGTCTACTGTGTTGGGAGAAGGGAGTTCATTGTCCATAATAAGATTAGAAGAACCATAGAGTCTTAGGATTTTAGAGATGGAAGGACCTTAGCTATTACCTAGTGTGATATTCTCAGCCCTATCAGATACTATTTCCCTTTTACATAAATAAAGCTGAACTTCATAGACAAGATAATCCACATGTTGATTTTTCAAATTTGATGTAGCATCCTAACTCTAAGATAAAATCAAGACAAAAGGACAATAATTTATTAAAAAAATAATAACATGAATTCCCTATGTATGTGTTCAGGTACAGCTTTTCACTCTACTAAAAGTCAAAACTACTTGATGACTACCTACAATGAAAATGAATAAATATGAGTTTGTAGGAAGTAACAAGAACTGTAGTTCTTCCATACAAGAAGGATAAAAATAAAGGAATGAGCAAATTCATATTAACTCATTTATTACTATTAACTAAAAATAAATAACTGTCAAGCTTAAGTGCAGTTGGGCCCTAGGATAAAAACTAGAGTTAGGAGAAATATTAAGAGAGTATATATATTTGCTTATGATGAAAGAAAGTGGAAAATAATGTTGGTTAGAGTGAGGATAACATGCTAAGGAAAATGATGAGCTGTAAGGGAAAATGAGGAAAGTATACTCTTACAAAAGAGCTGGAACTTATTGCATGGTGTTAAAATAATTATATTATGAAAAGCAACTGGGAAGTGACACTATGTAATGCAAAACACATCTTCTACATTCAAAATATCATGTGTTAAAATATTTAGTTTCTGGTATTTAAAGGGACCTCAGAGATGATATCCTATAACTGGCAAAAGAGAACATATTGGCAAAAAGTTGGGTGGTAGACTTCTTGGGCAGTGTCAGTTTAAGGATGATAACCCCCAAATAAATGCACATCAATACACAATTTTTACAGCAGAGACCTCATCATTTTAATAGTTGAAAATAAAGTCTATACGTGACTAGATGTCATGAAATCATTTAGTGATCAATAAAAATATTGAATAATTACACTGTACTCTGAAACTAAGGCAATATTGTATATCAATTATAATTCAATAAAAAATAAATTTACATATAGAGTGGCAATAAAAATATTTTGAAAACACTTAGTGCAACTTACTGACATCATCATTTCAGATGTCTACCAGCTTGTACTCTGTGTCTGAGTCTGTCCATAAAAATCTCAAATCATCTCCGTTATTACTATGTTCATATGTACTGCTATAAGTGAAGAATGAACCAGGGTGATTTAGTAGCAGCTTAAATACCAGGATCAATAGTGCTGTCAGCAATGCTTTAGAAACTCTTGGAAAATCTGAAATAAAACAAAACACAATATTTTCTCAGATTATCCACTAGTTGCATTTTCTCTATAATTCAGTGCACAAGACATTAAGTTTTAAATCTTTTTTGTCTCCTATTTGCCTTGATAAAAACTAAACTCTTGCACTGAAAACATTTAGGATTAAATAGATAATTGAAAATGCATGATGTACTAAATAGACAATATGGGCAGTAAATTATTGAGTAGTTTTTCAGTATCATTTTTAAAAATTTATTGAAGTTCAGTTGATTAACAAAGTTGTGTTAGTTTCAGGTGTCCTGCTAAGTGATTCGGGCATACATATACATATATTCATTCTTTTTCAGATTCTTTACCCATATAGGTTATTACGAATATTGAGTAGACTTTTCTGTGCTATATAGTAGGTCCTTGTTGGCTATTTATCTTATATATAGCAGAGTGTGTTTGTTAATTCCAAGCTCTTAACTTATCCCTCCCCTTCCCCACATCTTCCTTTCAGTAACTATAGCTTTGTTTTCTAAAACCATGAGCATGTTTCTGTTTTTCAAATAGTTTATTTATAGCATTTGTAAATTCAGTTCCACCTATAAGTGATATCGTATGATTTGTCTTTCTCTTCCTGACTTATCTAGTTTAGAATGATAATTTTTTTCCAATATTAATTGTGTGATAAAGTACTTGTAATTATATTTATAATGAATTTATTCTGGTGGCAAAATTAGAAGTTTATGTGGAATATGGAACATGGAACAATTTTTCTCTTTGCAACTTTCTTGATCATAGAAAGACATCTAGAATTTCTGAGTCTTGCCCACAGAAGTCTGATTGACTTTGTGACTTTGTGATCTTTTGTGAACGCTAAAAACATTTCTGCAAATTTCCAAGCACCCTCAAGGGGGCTCTACTTCTCCTATCAAGACTCATGAAAGTGAAAGTGAAGTAGCTCAGTCGTGTCCGACTCTTTGCAACCCCATGGATTATAGCCTACCAGGCTTCTCCGTCCATGTGATTTTCCAGGCAAGAGTACTGAGTGGGTTGCCATTTCCTTCTCCAGGGCTCATCAAGACTCATGAGTCAAGTTCAGTCTTTCTTGCACTGCCCACAGTCTACTCCTCCCTAGCTTTTACTTTTCACTTTCGTGTATTGGAGAAGGAAATGGCAACCCACTCCAGTGTTCTTGCCTGGAGAATCCCAGGGACGGGGGAGCCTGGTGGGCTGCATAGTCCAGTCTATGGGGTCGCATGGAGTCAGACACGGCTGAAGCAACTTAGTAGCAGCAGCAGCAGCGGTCTATACCTGAATTTCAGGAATGTGGAGATCACCAGTTTCCAACACTAGATGATCTGTTTATTAAGAAAAAAGTCATCTGCTTAGCAATTCCAACCATTATNAGCACTGAACTTGGACTGGTCATCTATTTCACATATGGTAATATACATGTTTTAATGCTATTCTCTCAAATCATCCCACCCTTGCCTTCTCCCACAGAGTCCAAAAGTCTGCTCTTTACGTCTGTGTCTCTTTCGCTGTCTTACATATGATTTTTGTCTTCTGTATGAATGTTAGTTCAAAGTTTGCTTACAGGTATCTGGAATTACTTGAAGACTCTGCCTGCGTTCCCCAAGGCTTTCTCTTTCCAAGCTTCTATTCTTTTTCCAATTCATTTGATATGTTTGTCTCCCTTAAAGTGAAAGTTCAGGGGTGGTCTTACCAAAGTAGCATTCAGTGGCCTATTGTTTTGCTGTCATTTTTACGTGACATTATGAATGATCTATGAAGTCTCAGGAAGATGGGTTAAAGTCAAAAACTGAAAAAATTACACTCACACAAATAGGAGTGGGAGTAAGAAACTAACTTTGTTTCTCAGACTTGCCACTGGTTTTTGAGCCTCCACGCTGCTGCTAAGTCGCTTCAGTCGTGTCTGACTCTGTGCAACCCCATAGACGACAGCCCACCAGGCTCCCCCCTCCCTGGGATTCTCCAGGCAAGAACACTGGAGTGGGTTGCCATTTCCTTCTCCAGTGCATGAAAGTGAAAAGTCAAAGTGAAGTCACTCAGTCATGTCCAACTCTTAGCGACCCCATGGACTGCAGCCTACCAGGCTCCTCCGTCCCTGGGATTTTCCAGGCAAGAGTACTGGAGTGGAGTGCCATTGCCTTCTCCTTGAGCCTCCATATCTCTCCATTAATGAGCAGGATTACCTATACCAATTTAGGAAGTTCCTTTAAATGTTTCAAGTAGGGAAGCAAGTTACCACGGCAATTATTTCTAGTGAATCATTACCCTAGAATCAATCAGCTCTTCCATGTTGGTATCTTAATATCAGACAGAATATTGCCTCAATCTTGTTCCTCTCTGAAAGCAAGACAATCTTTATATAATGTATTTGTCCTCAGCCTTTCTTTTCTGGAAACAAAATAACATACTTTTTATCCATTTGTTCAAAGGTCTATTTTCCATTCTGCTAATCACATTATTGTGTTTTATAAGATGTTTTAATTTTCTAAAACACAATGCCTTCTTTGCTGTAGATACTTAATAGGTATTTGTTGAATGGAAATGAAACTACAGACTTCAAAGTTGAAATTAGTATTATCACTAATATTTAACCAAAACAAGTTCCATCTTTCAGATAAGTGAAGTAATTTGCTTTAGTAATAACTGAATTGCAAGTTTTTTTTTCACAAAACATTCATTCTTGCCATCTGAGGAAAGAAACCCTTCTATAAGTGAATCCAGAACAATATAAATTAATCCAAAATGGTACACTACCAAAATTATCCAATTGTGTCATCAGTGGACATTCCAGGAGAAGACAGTACTGCTAATGGTGCTGTTTACAAGGCTTTGAGCCAGTCATCCCATTAAGAATTTTAGATTGCCAAGAGTTTTATGGTACTACAATGGTAAATGATGGCAGTTCCCTTCGGTAGTCAACACAGATGTCAATCAAATCTGCATTAAGACTTGTCATTTTACAAGTACTCATTGGTCTGCATGCACTCATGGCTTCAACCAGCAACCAGTCATAAATTCTAGTCTTGGTGAATCCGCCTGGAGCTCTGGTGTACTCATAAGAATGAGATTCATAAAATAGATCGATGGTAATGTTGCTGGAAGAGGGACCTGAGGGTGGGCCCAAGAGTGGGCTCTTGTTTAACACTTGGAAATGAATTGTCTGAGGAGACACACATGCTGACAAAGCAAGAGATTTCATTGGAAACGGTGCCCAGGTGGTTAGCAATAGAGTAAGGGAAACCAGGAGAACTTCTCTGCCACGTGGCTCACAGTCTAGGGTTTTATGGTGATGGGGTTAGTTTCCGGGTTGTCTCTGAGCAATCGTTCTGACTCAGGGTTCTTCCTAATGGCACACATATTGCTCAATCAAGATGAATTCAAGCAAGAAGGATCCCGGGAGGTTGGTGGGTCATTTGGACTGAAATTTCTCCTTTTGACCTTTTCTGAATTCTTCCAGTTGGTGGTAGCTTGTTAGTTCCATGCCCCTTACCAGGACCTTCTGTTGTAAGATAACTCAAGCAAGTGGTTACTATGTACCTGGCCTGGGTGGGTGTCTCAGTCAGTGGTTCCCCTAACAGTAATAGCATATCCATTCATTAATTTACTTAACAAATATATGCTGAGAAACTTCTAAGCGCTGTTCAGATGCCAGACTTATGTGTGTGGGCTCAGTTGTGTCTGACTCTTTGCAACCCCCCTGGACTGTGGCCCACCAGGCCCCTCTGTCCATGGGATTCTCTAGACAAGAATACTGGAGTGGGTTGCCATTCTCTCCTCCCAGCAATCTTCCCAATCAAATCCAGTTCTCCCACATTGCAAGCAGATTCTTTACCTTCTGAGCCACCAGGGAAGAGCATTAAAATAGGGCAGTACAATGCAGATTGCTTTCCAGTAAAAGCTTTCTCTGAAGAAGCAATGAGAAGAGATCTGAATAACAAGAAAGGACCAGCCACGAAAAGGTTGGGCAGGAGCACCTGGGCAGAAAGAATCAGGAGAATTCAGATTATATACGATTATAAGGCTTGGAGTTGAGATTTTATTTTCAGGTTGCATATGTGAAGTCATTTAGAGAATTAAACAAATAATCTGACTTATATTTTAAAAAATCCTTCTGGTTGCTCAAGGGAGAAAGGATTTGGGGGTCAAAAATAAAGGTAGGGAACCAGTTAAGGGGTTAGTCATCACTAGCCTTAAAAACAGCATTCTATTTCAAATAAGTACCCTGGGAATTGATGGTGACTTTGATCAAAATGGTAGGAAGGGAGATGGAAAGAAGTGGGCAGAATTCTGGAGCTGTTTTGGAGCTTGTGGCCACAGAACTTTCTGATGGGGTGAAAACAAGAAATGAGAGAAAGAGAAATTAAGAATGGCTCCCAGACTTTGCTCTTGAGCAACTAGGGTGGGGGTAAGGCAATTTATTGAGACTGAAAGGACTAGAAAAACTAGATGAGGAGTCACCTGGGCACAAGTTGAGAGTCAAGGATTCTTCCTCAGACATAAAAAAAAAATAAAAATATAAAAAACGCAGTTGTCGAGTAAAGAGACTAGTGATATGTAGTGTTAATGTAAGTCACTCAGTTGTATCTGACTCTTTAAGACCCCATGGACCGTAGCCTGCCTTGCTCCTCTGTCCAAGGAATTCTCCAGGCAAGAATACTGGAGTGCATTGCCATTTCCTCCTCCAGGAGATCTTCCCGACCGAGGGCTCGAACCTGGGTCTCCTACATTGCAAATTCTTTACCATCTGAATCACCAGGGAAGCCCATTGAGATATGTGTCTGGAGGTCAGGGGAGAATTCTAGGCTGGAAATATAAATTTGGGAGTGACTGAATAATTAGATACTAATTAAAAATAGAGAAAAAGAGCTCTGGCCTAGGCAAGAAGAGCTACTCCAGTATTTAGTGACTGAGCAGAGAAAGGGGAGACAGCAAGAGAAACCTGGAAGGAACAGGCAATAAAGTCAGAGAAAGGCAAAAAACTGAATGTACACCACCATTGTAGGAGGTCTGCTTTATCCTGACCACAGACATGTTCAGACAGGTTCAAGGTAAGCACTCAGATAACTTTAGCTCTGGAGAGATTTGGAAACAGTTTAGTGTCATGTGCTTCCCTTGGGCAAGCTGGTATCTAGAGAAATCTGACCCACGTTACACACTGTTGAGCCTGGATCTAGAAACAGTACTTTTTAGTCTGTTTAATCTTTTTAATCTGTTTCTTGCCTCTTCCTGGATTGGGGGTGGATTTTTTCTAAAACTTCATGTTTCTATGAACACATTTAACAGAGCAGGGAAGAGCCTCACACCCATTCCTGTGGCTTTCTGTTCCTGTGTGGGAATTTGAGCATTGTGAAATTGGCTTGATTTCCTAAGTCTCAGTCATGAAAGTTTTTATATAGATTAGAAATCTTTAAAACATAATTTGACTATGGACACAAATATTAGAAATTGGAAGGGATATTTGAAACTTCTCACTTCTTCTATCTTTCTCTTTCTCACATACACACATCAAATTTCAGTAGATTACAAATAATTATATCCATTTTGATGAAATGTAATTTCTGACTTTATAAGAGCCCAGTCACTGCAGGGTACTGGCCTTCTGAGTCTCATCCTCAGTTGAGAAAATGTGTTTAATTCTTGTGTTGAAGTCACTGAGTTTACAATTTTGGAAATAGTTACTTAGATATAGGCAGTTCTTATTTTTGGTAAGAAGTGAGTGAAGTGTTGTGAGTCACAGCCAACTGATGTCCAAAGTACCACTCCCAGGCCACCCATTCCTTTCTGTGAATCCTCTTCCAATGAGTGACTAACTTGTTATCCCCCACCAAAACAAATAAGCAGAAATGAGTTCAATAATATGATGAATACATCTGTGTCAATGTAGCACAGAGAGGGGACAGGAAAATGGATGAATGAATGGATTGAAGGGAAGAAGGAAATGAGAAAGGAAAGAAAGTATGCATATTATTTATATATATACATAGAGACAGATATTTTTATTTTGGTTTCCCTGGTGGCTCAGAAGGGAAAGAATCTGCTGGCAATGAAGGAGACCTGGTTTCAGTCCCCAAGTCAGGACGATTCACCTGGAGAAGGAAATGAAAACCCACTCCAATTTTCTTGCCTGGGAAATCCCCTGGACACAGAAGCCTGGTGGACTACAGTTCATTGGGTCACAAAGAGTCAGACACAACTGAGCAACTAAGACTTTAGGTCGTTATTCTATTCATTTGGGGTAATCGTATGACTGTGGTGGCTGGCACAAAGTTTATCAAGTAGAATATATATATATATATATATATATATATATACCACCAGTCAATTAGAAGCTAATAAAATAACTAAGGTACTCTACTTTTAAAAAATTAATTTATTCTATCAACAAATCTGTACTTAACATTTATTGTGTGCTACACACTAATCTAGGTGCTGATGATAGAGAAATGAACAAAGTTGACAAAAATGTCTACCCTCATTCTCATGGAGAGAAAGAAATGATCAAATCAGCATAAGAATGTCAAGTGGTGATGAGTTTTATGGAGAAAAATAAAGCAGGAAATGAGAAAGGAAAGGAAAGTTCTGGGCAGCTGGAGGGGATGCACTTTTTGCAGAAATGGAGATAGAGTAAGCTTTACAGTGAAGATGCTATTTCAGACAGATCCTGAGGGAACTGTGGGAGGGAGCTGGGCAGGTAACTGGGAAAAGTTATAAGAAGCAGCAATGTAGGGAGGGAAGTAGGAGTGTGGCCCAGGATGGGGGGATACATGCGCACCCATGGGTGATACATGTTGGTGTAGTGCAAAATCCATCACAATAGTGTAAAGTAATCGTCCTCCTTTTCTCCTTGGCTTTTCACTTCCCTTCTTTTCACAGCTATTTGCAAGGCTTCCCCAGACAGCCATTGTGCTTTTTTGCATTTCTTTTCCATGGGGATGGTCTTGATCCCTGTCTCCTGTACAGTGTCACAAACTTCCATCCATAGTTCATCAGGCACTCTGTCTATCAGATCTAGGCCCTTAAATCTATTTCTCACTTCCACTGTATAATCATAAGGGATTTGATTGACATCATACCTGAATGGTCTAGCGGTTTTCCGTTTTCTTCAATTTCAGTCTGAATTTGGTAATAAGGAGTTCATGCTCTGAGCCACAGCCAGCTCCTGGTCTTGTTTTTGTTGACTATATAGAGCTTCTCCATCTTTGCTGCAGAGAATATAATCAATCTGATATCGGTGTTGACCATCTGGGGATATCCATGTATAGAGTCTTCTCTTGTGTTGTTGGAAGAAGGTGTTTGCTATGACCAGTGCATTTTCTTGGCAAAACTCTATTAGACTTTGCCCTGCTTCATTCCGCATTCCAAGGGCAATTTTGCCTGTTACTACAGGTGTTTCTTGACTTCCTACTTTTGCATTCCAGTCCCCTATAATGAAAAGGACATCTTTTTCGGGTGTTAATTCTAAAAGGTCTTTTAGGTCTTCATAGAACCATTCAACTTCAGCTTCTTCAGCATTACTGGTTGCGGCATAGACTTGGATTACTGTGATCTTGAATGGTTTGCCTTGGAATCGAACAGAGATCATCCTGTCATTTTTGAGATTGCACCCAAGTACTGCATTTCGGACTCTTCTGTTGACCGTGATGGCTACTCCATTTCTTCTGAGGGATTCCTGCCTGCAGTAGTGGATGTAATGGTCATCTGAGTTAAATTCACCCATTCCAGTCCATTTTAGTTCACTGATTCCTAGAATGTCAACGTTCACTCTTGCCACCTCCTGTTTGACTTCCAATTTGCCTTGATTCATGGACCTGATATTCCAGGTTCCTATGCAATATTGCTTTTTACAGCATCGGGCCTTGCTTCTATCACCAGTCACATCCACAACTGGGTATTGTTTTTGCTTTGGCTCCAACCCTTCAATCTTTCTGGAGTTATTTCTCCACTGACCTCCAGCAGCATATTGGGCACCTACTGACCTGGAGAGTATCTCTTTCAGTATCCTATCATTTTGCCTTTTAATACTGTTCATAGGGTTTTCACAGCAAGAATACTGAAGTGGTTTGCCATTCCCTTCTCCACAATCTGTCAGACCTCTCCACCATGATCCAACCATCTTGGTTGCCCCGCGGGCATGGCTTAGTTTCATAGACAAGGCTGTGGTCCTAGTGTGATTAGATTGACTCTGAATGCAGAGTTCCAAAGAATAGCAAGAAGAGGTAAGAAAGCCTTCTTCAGCAATCAGTGCAAAGAAATAGAGGAAATCAACAGAATGGGAAAGACTAGAGATCTCTTCAAGAAAATTAGAGATACCAAGGGAACGTTTCATGCAAAGATGGGCTCGATAAAGGACAGAAATGGTATGGACCTAACAGAAGCAGAATATACTAAGAAGAGATGGCAAGAATACACAGAAGAACTGTGCAAAAAGGATCTTCACGACCCGGATAATCACAATGGTGTGATCACTCATCTAGAGCCAGACATCCTGGAATGTGAAGTCAAGTGGGCCTTAGGAAGCATCACTATGAACAAAGCTAGTGGGGGTGATGGAGTTCCAGTTGAGCTGTTTCAGATCCTGAAAGATGATGCTGTGAAAGTGCTGCACTCAATATGCCAGCAAATTTGGAAAACTCAGCAGTGGCCACAGGACTGGAAAAGGTCAGTTTTCATTCCAATCCCAAAGAAAGGCAATGAAAAAGAATGGTCAAACTACTGCACAACTGCACTCATCTCACACACTAGCAAAGTAATGCTCAAAATTCTCTTAAGCCAGGCTTCAGCAATACGTGAACCATGAACTTCCTGATGTTCAAGCTGGTTTTNAGCTCAACATTCAGAAAACGAAGATCATGGCATCTGGTCCTATCACTCCATGGGAAATAGATGGAGAAACAGTGGAAACAGCATCAGACTTTATTTTGGGGGGCTCCAAAACCACTGCAGATGGTGACTGCAGCTATGAAATTAAAAGACGCTTACTCCTTGGAAGAAAAGTTATGACCAACCTGGATAGCATATTCAAAAGCAGAGACATTACTTTGCCGACTAAGGTCCGTCTAGTCAAGGCTATGGTTTGTCCAGCAGTCATATATGGATGTGAGAGTTGGACTGTGAAGAAAGCTGAGCGCTGAAAAATTGATGCTTTCGAACTGTGGTGTTGGAGAAGACTCTTGAGAGTCCCTTGGACTGCAAGGAGATCCAACCAGTCCATTCTGAAGAAGATCAACCCTGGGATTTCTTTGGAAGGAATGATACTAAAGCTGAAACTCCAATACTTTGGCCACCTCATGCGAAGAGTTGACTCATTGGAAAAGACTCTGATGCTGGGAGGGATTGGGGGCAGGAGGAGAAGGGGACGACCCAGGATGAGATGGCTGGACGGCATCACTGACTCGATGGATGTGAGTCTGAGTGAACTCCAGGAGTTGGTGATGGACAAGGGAGGCCTGGCGTGCTGCGATTCATGGGTCGCAAAGAGTCGGACACAACTGAGCAACTGAACTGAACTGAACTGAATTATCCTCCAATTAAAATAAATTAATTTTTTTTAAAAAGACAAAGAATACTATATAAGTGGAATTATACAATATGTAACTTATCAGGAATTTTTTGTTTGCTTGGCATGATTTTCTGGAATAAGATTCATCCAAATTTTTGCATGTATCAGTTGTCATTCCTTTTTTAGTGCTGTGTAGCAGTCCATACCATAGCTTACTTAATCATTTATCCATTGAAAGCCATCTGGATTGTTTCTAGTTTGGGACTATTACAAATAAAGCTGCTATGAACATCTGTGTAAAAAAAAAAAAATCACCAATGTTCCCAGCAAGTTCAAGGAAAAGTCAGGAAGGCAGTATGGCTGAAATGCAACGAATGAGAATAGGGGAAAAGGGTAGCAAGGGAGCAAATCATGCAGAGTGTTTGTCTTTCATATTTTATCTCTGGCTGCTGTGGGTTTTAGTGGCTGCATGCGGACTTTCTCTAGTTGCAAAGAGTAGGGGGCTACTCCTTCCTTTTGTCATAGGTTTCTTATTGTTACCTGGGAAGCCGAGAAAATGGGCAGTAGCTAATGATAAAAGGATCCAGTTGTATTTGTTTAGCTGGTTTTTGTTTTATTTCTCCTTTCCTTTAAGTGGAAAAACCTTGTCTTTGAGCTAATCAGAATGATTCAACAAAGCAGGCAAAATGATGATGCGGGATAGTTAGAGGCGAGATTTGTTGGGGTGATATCTTTAATTGGGCCAAAGGATTCGGGACCCAGGGTGCCAGTGGAGGGGGTGGCCTTAGGCTGGGTGGATCTGTAGTAAGGCAACAAATGACAGAGTACATGGGCCTTATGGGAGTGTGTGAGTAAATGGAACTGAGGGAGGAAGCTTGTAACTCTTTTCATCTGTTTGACCTCTTATAAACACATGCAGTTTCCTTTGGTTTGCAGAGGAAACCCACTTGCATTGATTAGGCTGCCGTGCATGTCACTGTTTCATGGCTCCATTCCTGGGCGCAAGGCAAATCGATACCTGTCTTCAACATATCTCTCCCCCATTTCTCATCACGGTGGTTTTCTGAGTAATGCTGAAATTTGCCAGCTGTCCACAGCCCTATCACACTTTCAGCACTTCCTTAAAAGCATTTGTCCTGCCCACTGTAAAGTGACTTGCCTGTTTTGCTTGTTTCTCTTCAATATATTACAAGAATCTGGATGCTGGACTGATGGGGCAGCTATTGTGATGTCTGGCACAGATTTAAATACACAATCAAGTTCCTGTTCTGGAAAAGTTGGTCTTCTGGACAAAGGAAGTTTCCAGAAGTTTCATCATCTGGAAGTTTCATCATCCCCAGTTATATGGAAGCTAATGGAAAATGTTCATATGTTTAGGAAGGAAATTGGGTGCAGAAGGGAGACCCTTAACTGGGAGTACTTGCCTTCACAGTCAAATTGTGTCATCTTAGAAAGATGACTCAGGCCCTTTGAATTTCAGCTGCCTTTTCTACAGAATGAGGTTCTGGACTAAATGATCTTTAATGTTCCTTTCAATTTTAGGATTTGGTTCATAACTGAGTTCAGAGTAAAGGCAATGAGGCGGATGACACAGTAAGAGTAGTGACTTTTTTTCTGGGAATTGTGCAATATGTAAGTCCTAACTTAAAAAAAAAATGCCAAGCAAAAACACATATTCCTGGAACCAACAGAGGAGGAAGTAAGATCTTTTGTTTTAAACTAAGTACGGTTCAAAGAGAGATTTCTTTGAAAAATGCTATAAACATATGGAAGCTACTTGAGCTGTAGTACCATAAACTTACACAATGATTCATAAAAAAGGATTTTACTCTTGCCATCATTAAGCCATCAAGAATTTATTTAAAATGTAATGGAAACAACAGGACTTCCCTGGTGGCTCAGTGGCAGTGAATCCACCTGCCAATCCAGGAGACAGAGGTTCAATCCCTGGGTCAGAAAGATCCCCTGGAGAAGGAAATGACAACCCACTCCAGGATTCTTGCCTGGGAAATCCCATGGACAGAGAAGCCTGGTGGGCTACAGTCCATGGGGTTGCAAAAGAGTCGGACAGGACTTAGCAACTGAACAACAACAATGGAAATGACAGGGATTCCTGAGAAAATTCTATGTTCTGTACATAAAATGGGCCTAATATAATTTAGTGCTAAACATTTGCCTGAATATATTCTCCAGTGGTACTGTAACTGTTCTAATTACTTATGAAGTTTATGTAGGAAAAGAAGTCTCCTGAAGTCAGTAAGAGAATAGGCCTGAGAAATGTCAGAACTAACAAAACTGTCTTGTTTAATAAGTATTTTTCTCTTTTTAATTTCATGGCATATCAATCTTAACTCACCCTTAGGGTTTTGTTTATTTTTTCCTTTCAAAGAGTGCTCTCTTCTGCAGATGTTGTTTTTAACCAACTTGAATGTAATTTATGCAGCTTACACCACTTAAGTCACAGATGTTTTCTTTGGCCAAGTTCTACGGTTTACACTGCTTAAGGTAGAAGACTTGAGTTGAGGAAAATAAAATTAGATTTCAAAGACTTCCTATACTATAAATGTTAAAGACCAACTTTTGTGTGAAGAGGATGGTAGCAATTTACTGTCAGTCAGGCTGAGGACTGAAAATAGATTTTGCCATGTCAGTCATTTTTTACAATGTTTTTCTATTGAATTCTCCATATCTTCAGTGTCACACATTTGTAAAACGACTCACCAATTTTAAAGGTGTAAAACACAAACGGAATAAAACCAGTTGGCTTTCATGGATAGCATCTTAGCCTCATTAACATAATTCAATCAGCAGCTAAATGAATGGGTCACATTAAAATAAGAAACAATATAATAAATTATTGATTTTAAGCAGTAAATATCTTCCATTCTGATCCAAGGCTGAATATTATACCTGACTCCCTTTGGAATTCCTGAAGAAAGAAAGAGATTTGTGCTGGAGCAGAGAATGAGAATCAAATACTTGCTCATACTTCACTGGAGGTCACCTTCACTCCCCAGAGATCCAGTGTTGTGAACTTCTCATAATCCATCCTACATTAAATGGGAGGGAGAGTATCATGGCTCTCCATTCAGCTCATGTTCTGTGCCTGGTACTTCATTTTCTATAAAATTAGGTTGGATTCCCAACTCAAACAGGATTGGCATTGAAGGGGAGAGATGAGAAGGAAAGAGAGGGCCAAGCAGTCCAATATTAACACTTGCAATGCTAAGAGTATTTAAAAACAAACAACCCTGTGGGCCTTCCCGGCCTGTCCAGTGGTTAAGACTCTGTGCTCCCAATGCAGAGGGTGCAGGTTTGATCCCTGGTTGGGGAACTAAGATCCCACATGCCACAGAGTGTAGCCAAAAATTAAAAACAAACAGCTGTGTATCTACATCCCATTTTGTAAAAATAGCTTGTCTGTCTCCTTTCCCCATGTCCATAGGTTCAGAAATCAAATATCATGGATTCAGAAATTATTTTAAACCAAAGGACATCAGACATTATGGAGAAGAGGAATTTTGAAATATTTTAAAATATCATTTAGATAGAAAATGATAACCAGAAGATGCTCAGTACCTAGTGTGTCCATGACTCTTTGTTATATACAGTGTCCTGTATACATTAAATTAAAGCTCATTTACTCTTCATAACATTAACAAAGTCTTCATATCTCTCCCCTTTGTGGACTAGACTGAATTTAATATTTTGAGCAGTAACAGACTGTATTTATTTGCTAATAGAAAATGTTAGCAGATTTTGGGACTGCCGAAACAAAATACCACAGACTGTGTGGCTTAAACAAAAGAAATATGTTTTCTCAAAGTTCTAGAGGCTGTAAGTCCAAACCCTAGTGAACTGTGCATGCAGAGTATCTAGGCTGTGCCCTCCATAGTTTCAGGAAAACCAGCTCAGGGCTCCCGCTGATTCTACATTATGGTGAGTTGTATAATTATTTCATTATATATCACAATGTAATAATAATAGAGAGGCTTACCTGGTGGCTCAGTGGTAAAGAATTTGCCTGCCAATGCAGTAGACGTGGTTTCAATCCCTGTGTCAAGAAGATGCCCTGGAGGAGGAAATGGCAACCCAATCCAGTATTCTCACCTGGGAAATCCCATGAACAGAGGAGCCTGGAGAGCGACAGTCCATTGAGTTGCAAGACTTGGACACAACTTAGGGACTAAACCACCACCAATCATAACAGAAATAAAGTGCACAATAAATGCAATGTACTTGAACCACTCCAAAACCATCTCCTATCCCACCCTTGCCCCAGATCAGGGAAAAATTGTCTTCCACAAAACCAATCATTAGTGCCAAAAAAGTTCAAGACCACTGTTCTCAGCCATCCTAGGCTATGGGGCTGAGCTGACCTTGCCTTCTCATGAGAAGAGACACAGCAGCAAGGGGGACACTCTGACCAGTTTCTGCCAAGAATTTCCAAACTTCTCTACCAAACAGGAAGGAATGTTCTAACCCATTATTATCCAATTCAAATATGGTGAGAGCCACTTACGTAATTTTAAATTTCTAGGAGCCACACTACAAAACAGTAAAGAGAAATAGCTGCAGTTGAGTTTAATATACTTTACTTAAAAAGTAAATCCAAAATAGTTTCATTCCAATATGTAGTCAGTATAAAGAACTATTAATGAGATATTGTTGTTCTTTCTCATACTAAAATAAAGTTTTTGAAGTCCAGTCTGTATTTTACTCTTATAGCATCTCTCAATTTAGACTAGACAGATTTCAAGCATTCAGGACCTAACAGAAGCAGAAGATATTAAGAAGAGGTGGCAAGAATACACAGAAGAACTGTACAAAAAAGATCTTCACAACCCAGATAATCACGATGATATGATCACTCACCTAGAGTCAGAAATCCTGGAATGTGAAGTCAAGTGGGCCTTAGAAAGCATCACTATGAACAAAGGTAGTGGAGGTGATGGAATTCCAGTTGAGCTATTTCAAATCCTGAAACATGATGCTGTGAAAGTGCCGCACTCAGTATGCCAGCAAATGTGGAAAACTCAGCAGTGGCCACAGGACTGGAAAAGGTCAGCTTTCATTCCAATCCCAAAGAGAGGCAATGCCAAAGAATGCTCAAACTACCACACAGTTGCACTTATATCACATGCTAGTAAAGTAATGCTCAAAATTCTCCAAGCCAGGCTTCAGCAATACGTGAACCATGAACTTCCTGATGTTCAAGCTGGTTTTAAAAAAGGCAGAGGAACCAGAGATCAAATTGCCAACATCCACTGGATCATGGAAAAAGCAAGAGAGTTCAAGAAAAACATCTACTTCTGCCTCATTGACTATGCCAAAGCCTTTGACTGTGTGGATCACAATAAATTGTGGAAAATTCTGAAAGAGATGGGAATACCAGACNGTTGGCTTAAAGCTCAACATTCAGAAAACGAAGATCATGGCATCTGGTCCCATCACTTCATGGGAAATAGATGGGGAAACAGTGGAAACAGTGTCAGACGTTATTTTTTGGGCTCCAAAATCACTGCAGATGGTGATTGTAGCCATGAAATTGAAAGACGCTTACTCCTTGGAAGGAAAGTTATGACCAACCTAGATAGTATATTGAAAACAGAGACATTACTTTGCCAACAAAGGTCCATCTAGTCAAGTCTATGGTTTTTCCAGTGATCATGTATCGATGTGAGAGTTGGACTATAAAGAAAGCTGAGTTCCGAAGAATTGATGCTTTTGAACTGTGGTGTTGGAGAACACTCTTGAGAGTTCCTTGGACTGCAAGGAGATCCAACCAGTCCATCCTAAAGGAGATTAGTCCTGGGATTTCTTTGGAAGGACTGATGCTGAAGCTGAAACTCCAGTAATTTGGCCACCTCATGTGAAGACTTGACTCACTGGAAACAACTCTGATGCTGGGAGGGTTTGGGGGCAGGAGGAGAAGCAGACGACAGAGGATGAGATGGCTGGATGGCATCACCGACTTGATGGATGTGAGTTTGAGTGAACTCCGGGAGTTGGTGATGGATAGGGAGGCCTGGCATGCTGCTATTCATGGGGTCGCAAAGAGTCGGACACAACTCAGCGACTGAACTGAACTGAACTGAACTGAGCAACATGTGGCTAGCAGTTACTATGTAGCACAATACAGTCCTAATATTTTAATACGTCCCCTGGGGCAAATGGGGCTTCCCTTGTGGCTCAGCTGATAAAGAATCCACCTGCAATGCAGGAGCCTTGGGTTCGATCCCTGGGTTGGGAAGATCCCCTGGAGAAGGAAATGGCTACCTGGAGAAAGGGATGGCTACCCACTCCAGTATTCTGGCCTGAAGAATTCAGTGAACTGTATAGTCCATGGGGTCACAAAGAGTTAGACACAACTAACCAACTTTCGCTTTCACTGGAGCAGATGTTGTCCTGAGTAGTGAAATTTAATAAGAAGTCACTCCTAATCCAATTACACCTCCACTTAATGAAATATTGTGATAACTTTCTTTATTTTCTTCAGAATAGCATGGTGGAATTTATCCCCAATCTATCTAGGAAAATATCCCTACCACAGAGATCATAAGTCTTTTCAAGCAGGTGACTTGTGAATATTTCTCATTGACCTACAGAACTGAAATGCATAATGTCTTTCAGAAAAAGATGCAGAAATAATGGCTGCAGTAACTTTGGAATAATCTATGAGGAAAAATTCCTCATATGCCACCTGAGGGGGGGAAATATTGTTACTTGGTTGTTAGAGGTTCCAGATCCTTTGGATATTTTCCTAAGGATCCACTCATAACCTGCATCCACGCTCTCAGCCAGACCAGAGGAAACGTGTATTCTAGTATCTAAGTCTTATTTCTTCGGTCACTGAAAATACTTCTAATTCACAACAGTCTTTCACTCTGCCACTGAGAGCTGGTGACTTTTTACAAATATAATCACCATACAAAGGCAGAGAATGTCAAAATTCAATGCCGACGTGTCTGTTCTTACTTAATGTTTGAATCCTAACACCTCTGGTTAATGAATCTTGACTTCGGTTTTCAATCTGTCAGTAGGTAAGATTTATTGCATCCCTTCACATAGCTAGTTCAAAATGAAGACAAAATAATTTATTACGCATAACTGTAGTTCTTAAAGGACCCAGTGGAATCAGGACTTCACTCACACAGCTCACACAAGAAATAGTTAAGGGTGAGAGAAGGTCAGAGAAGGGACAGAGCCTCAGGAGACAGTCATCTGATAAGGCTTGAAGGAGAAGGTAAGACTTTTTCTTTAAGATAATCAGAAGAGCAGAAAGAACACACTGAGGGTTGAGAAATACATGAGTTGAGAAAGAGTAATGCCTGTGTAATGCTCAGCAAGAAGACTGGCTTTATGAGGACAGCATGTCTGTGCAGGAAAGATGGTGGTGATGGGTAGCAGGTGGCCAAAGTATATAGGATCTTGAACACTTAGCATACAGTAAACTCCCTACATACAATGAGTTCCATTCTAAGAGCGTGTTTGTAAGTTCAACAAAGTTAGCCTAGGTACCCAACTAACACATTCACCTATCCAGTACTGTACTGTAATAGGTTGATAATACAGGCAGGAAGAGTTACTGGCTGGAGAAGGAGAGGAGGTGGGAGATGGGAGATGGTGGAGCTGAAGGGCTGTCAGCAATAGGAGACATAGGGCAAGTTGAAATTTCACTCACACCTGTTTTTGACGGCCCAGGTTCTGGTTCCTTGCTGGATTCAATTCTATCTATAAAGATACTATACCACTGTACTCTATACAGTACTCTACAGTTAGGTACACAAAAGCACAACCACTTGTAGAGGATGCACACACATGACAATGTATTGCCAGACATATACACTAACTTAACATAATTGAACATGTGAAGGCATTCGCACCTTTGAAAGTTTGCAGCCTGAAGATTCATATGTAGGGGACTTACTATATTTGGATTTGACACATTAGAAATTGATCACAGTAAATCATTGTACAGATAGAATCTAACAGAAGCAAAGTGGTGTTTTTAAACAATTTAAACCATCATGGACAAAACAAAGAATCAAGTAAGAGGCAGGGAAAAGGAGTCAAGGGCTGTTGTAATGATTGCTAAGTGTGATGGCAAAAGCCTGCACAGGGTGTGCAATATAATAAAAGAAATAAACAAAAGGAAGAGATGAAAGGAAGTATTAAAAGATGGTACAAAAAAGGAAAAGGAGAACCTCAAAACTGTCAGCTTAGGCAATTGAAATGTTGTTCGTGAGAGTATCAGGGAGAGGTGGAAAGCAGAATTAATTTGTGGAAAGGCAAGGACTCCGTGTTCCACTTTAACCTTATAGAGTTTGGTGTTAATCGTCAGATACTTGAGTAAACACAGATGGAAAATCAATCAGATTTGGAGATTAAGATCTGGAAAATGTTCATATTAGATGATACAAGGGAAGCCCAAGAATACTGGAGTGGGTAGCCTATCCCTTCTCCAGGGGATCTTCCTGACCCAGAAATCAAACTGGAGTCTCTTGCATTGCAGGCAGATTCTTTACCAACTGAGCTATTAGGGTAGCCCAAAATACAACTCCTTCTTCCCCGGGTGGGACTCAAACCCACAGTCCCTGGCTTAAGGGGCCAGTGCCTTATCCATTAGGCCACAGGGGCTGATTCAGATAGCTGAACTGAATTTATCAACCCAATAGGAAAAAAATATAGAGATTTTCTAAGTGTTCTAATCACTGTCCAAGAAACTCACTCTGAGGAGCAATTCTTTAGTGTGCATCTTTTAAAGAGAGATAACCCAGGCTCAGCCTAACAAGTCACCTGTTTCTGCCTCAGACAACCTCACACTTGCTTCCAACCATTCGGGTTCTACAGGAGTCAGAATTATTGGAGGATTTGGTCTCTGACTCATAATCCAAATAGCAGTAACAATTATGAAGGACATAAGAAGTCGAAGTGAACCTCTGTGTTTCATCAACAGTCTTCATCAGAGGGGAAGTGAGATGTACAATGTTTAGAGGAGTAAATAATTTATAGCAAACGAGAAAGGGGTTCTGACATCTATTGTGAATTATGCTTGCCCAAGACCAACTCATCACTTTAGTCCTTCAACTCTTCTGCCCAGCCTTGTCAGGTTGCCTCTGGAAAGGAAAACTGCTTCTTTTTCAGTTGGACACAAACTTACTCTACTGTAGTAGGTCACATCAAGAAGGATTCTGGCAAATTTCTTGGTTCTGGTCATGATGATGATATTCCAGAAAGAAGGTCCAGACCTTCCCCCACAAAGACATCATTTCTCAGAGTAAAATGCCCTCTAGGGATTTTTCAGGCCCCACTAAATGCCAGGAGCCTTAGAACAGACTTGGGACGGTGGGACAGAGAATGAAAAGAAATTCAAGTGACAGGGAAACAGTGCAGATAGTCGCCTGTCGTGGCTGTCATGCTAATGGGCTGGGTATGCCCCTACATGAACCTGATGGCTAGACATTTCCAAACAAGCAGGCAAGAGGGACCCTGGCCTAACAACTTGGATGCAGGCATAGTGTTCTATGTATTGGAGGAACTTGAGAGAAAGGCAGTGCTCAGAGAAGAGGAGCATAGGCAGGGAACCAGGAGAGGTTCAGCAGTAGATGAACAAGACAGCAGACCAACGCCTAGAACTGGGGAACAGACAGCAAGCCAGTGACTCAATTACTGGAAATGTATGTGAAAGGCACAAACAGAATGGCTTGCTTAACTAGTGGATTAATTTATTGATCAAGATTAAATGGCTAGGGATTCCATGAAAAACATCTATTTCTGCTTTATTGACTATGCCAAAGCCTTTGACTGTGTGGATCACAATAAACTATGGAAAATTCTGAAAGAGATGGGAATACCAGATCACCTGACTTGCCTCTTGAGAAACCTGTATGCAGGTCAGGAAGCAACAGTTAGAATTGGACATGGAACAACAGACTGGTTCCAAATAGGAAAAGGAATACATCAAGGCTGTATATTGTCACCCTGCTTATTTAACTTATATACAGTGTACATCATGAGAAATGCTGGGCTGGAAGAAACACAAGCTGGAATCAAGATTGCCGGGAGAAATATCAATAACCTCAGATATGCAGATTGACACCACCCTTATGGCAGAAAGTGAAAAGGAACTAAAGAACCTCTTGATGAAAGTGAAAGAGGAGAGTGAAAAAGTTGGCTTTAAAGCTCAACATTCAGAAAACGAAGATCATGGCATCTGGTCCCATCACTTCATGGGAAATAGATGGGGAAACAGTGGAAACAGTAGCTGGCTTTATTTTGGGGGGCTCCAAAACCACTGCAGATGGTGACTGCAGCCATGAAATTAAAAGACACTTACTCCTTGGAAGAAAAGTTATGACCAACTTAGACAGCATATTAAAAAGCAGAGACATTACTTTGCCGACTAAGGTCCGTCTAGTCAAGGCTATGGTTTGTCCAGTGGTCATGTATGGATGTGAGAGTTGGACTATAAAGAAAGCTGAGTGCCAAAGAATTGATGCTTTTGAACTGTGGTATTGGAGAAGACTCTTGAGAGTCCCTTGGACAGCAAGGAGATCCAACCAGTCCATCCTAAAGGAGATCAGTCCTGGGTGTTCATTGGAAGGACTAATGTTGAAGCTGAAACTCCAATACTTTGGCCACCTGATGCGAAGAGCTGACTCATTTGAACACGTGTATAACCGTGGTGGATTCATGTTGATGTATGGCAAAACCAATACAATATTGTAAAGTAATTAGCCTCCAATTAAAATACATACATTTAAATTTAAAAAAAAAGACCTGATGCTGGGAAAGGTTGAGAGCAGGAGGAGAAGAGGACGACAGAGGATGAGATGGTTCGATGGCATCACTGACTCAATGGACATGGGTTTGGGTGGACTCTGGGAGTTGGTGATGGACAGGGAGGGGCCTGGCGTGCTGCGGTTCATGGGGTCACAAAGAGTTGGACACGACTGGGTGATGAACTGAACTGAACTGAATTCCATGATGGCTCAGTGGTTGGGAGTCTGCCTGCCAGTGCAGGGGACACAGATCCAATCCCTGGTCTGGGAGGATTCCACACGCCATGAGGCAACTAGGCCCATGTACCAAACTACTGAAGGCCAAGCACTCTCCATGCACCACAATGAAGACCCAGCACAGCCTAAATAAATAAATGAAATTATTTTTATAAAAAGATTAAATGTCTATAGAGAACAGACTTACGGATACAGCAGGAACAGGAAGTGATGAAGTGAAAGTCGCTCAGTCATGCCCTACTCTTGGACTATATATACAGTCCATGGAATTCTCCAGGCCAGAATACTGGAGTGGGGAGCCTTTCCCTTCTCCAGGGGATCTTTCTGACCCACCCAGGAATCGAACCGGGGTCCCTGTATTGCAGGAGGATTCTTTACCAACTGAGCTAGCAGGGAAAAATTGAGAGAATAGCACTGAAATATACACTTTACCATACGTAAAATAAATAGCTAATGGGAAGTTGCTGTTTAATACAGGGAGCTCACCCCTGTGCTCTGTGATAACCCAGAGGGATGGGATGGGATGGGATGGGAGGTGGAAAGGAGGTTCAAGAGGGAGGGAACACATGTATACCTATGGCTGATTCATGTTGATATATGGCAGAAACCAACACAACATTGTAAAGCAATTATCCTCCAATTAAAAATAAATAAATTTTAAAAAGATTGCCTAAAAGAATAAGATAAAGAAATCAGTCCTCTCAAATTTTATCTATAATCAACTCCTCTTTCATCAATCTTTTTCTTTAAAAAATTGTGTTATCTCTTTAGCTTTACCTCTCTTAATTTTGTCTACATTTTCAAGAAGCCATTCCTCTGACTAAATGATTCCAAATAATCTCTCGAGAAAGGAAAGCAGGTTTTTGACCTCAACACCAGACTGGATCTCTCCATTAGAAGGGAGCACATCACTTTCATTTTTGTCTTTTCAGTACTGGATTCTCACCCAGAAAGTTCTGTACCTATGGGCAGTGCTAATTCCATTGTAGTTCCAGCAAAGACTATTAATAGATTATGGCTATAATAAAGCTGAAGTAAAAAACAGAAGTGTCCCAAAAAGAGAAGTATAAAATGAAAGAAGATAAAAAAGGCAAAAATTCCGTCTTCCAAGTTAGACGACAGTCTTGGTGAAACGACATATTTCACAAAGCAGTAGAAAATCTGTAGGGTGCTTTTAACTATCTGTGTTTGGATTTTTTTCACCTATTTTATCCTTCTGATTAATGAAGGAAGGATATGTTAGATGAAATTAATGTTTTAAAACTTATCTTTTCTCAGAACCAGCTCCTCCAAAGTCCCTCTTTGCAGTGAATAAAACCCAGACCTCGGTGACTTTGCTGTGGGTGGAAGAGGGAGTAGCTGATTTCTTCGAAGTCTTCTGCCAGCAAATTGGCTCCAGTCAGGAAGCAAAACTCCAGGTACCGTATGTTTGGATTTTCCTTTTCTGAGTTAATTTCTATTAAGGCTCATTATCTGAGCAAAGTGAAAATCTTTCTTTGAATGATATAAAAAGGAAAACTCTGCATGTGTGGTTTTGTGTTCCAGTGATAGAAATTTAAAATTATTCTTAGAATGGGCCCTAAATATGTTATAACTAACTTGCCAAATCACAAAGTTTATTTTCATCTTTGTATCAGTCTTCTGTCTCCAGTTTTTAGCCACTCTGGGTCATGCTGGAGAGTTAAATTGAGGCGATTGTCTGTTGGCCATTAAATTGATGTAAGGTATAAAAATACACTGCCATATAAAATATAATTTAACAGATATGAACTAATTGGCATTTATGTGGCAGACATTGTTTGGGACACAAATGTTAGAATCACTATTGTTGTTGTTTAGTCACTAAGTTGTATCTGACTCTTTTACGACCCCACTGTAGCCCACTGGTCTCCTCTGTCCATGGGATTTCCCAGGCAAGAAGACTGGAGTGGGTTGTCATGCCCTCCTCCAGGGAATCTTCCTGACCCAGGGATTGAACCCAGGTCTCCTGCAATGGCACCCCACTCCAGTACTCTTGCCTGGAAAATCCCATGGACGGAGGAGCCTGGTGGGCTGCAGTCCATGGGGTCGCTAAGAGTCGGGCACGACTGAGCGACTTCTCTTTCGTTTTTCACTTTCATGCATTGGAGAAGGAAATGGCAACCCACTCCAGTGTTCTTGCCTGGAGAGTCCCAGGGATGGGGGAGCCTGGTGGGCTGTTGTCTATGGGGTCGCACAGAGTCGACACGACTGAAGCAACTTAGCAGCAGCAGCTCCTACATTACAGGTAGATTCTTTACCATCTGACCACCAAGGAAGCCCAAGAACACTGGAGTGGGTAACCTGTTCCTTCTCCAGAGGAAATTCCCAGCCTAGGAATTGAATCGAGGTCTCCTGCACTGCAGGCAATTTTTTTTTTTTACCAGCTGACTTACCCGGGAAGCCTGGTATAATCAATACCTTCAATTATTTTTTCATTTAATTGTGGATATTACACTAGAGCAGAAATAATTAAAATGAAGTATAAGTGCCAGAAGTGAGACCCATATTACTAAGAGAATTTAAAAGACATTAGTAAGGAGGATAATTTTATTTGGGAAAAAATGAAGACTGAGATAGGTGAGTGTTAAAGCTTTAGAGTCACAAATAACAGATAAGATGAATACTGAGTTATCCACCAGGTTAAATTGAATGGAAGGAGACAGATGAGCCTTGGGGTAACAAAACCACAAGACAAAACTATGTTATAGTCAGACATGGAAGAAAAAGGACACATTTTTGAGGCATGTCACAAAATACAGTGCAAAGATGAATACCATGAACATAAATAATTGATGCTTTTTAAATAATGCAGCTCATGAGATTGAAAAGAAAAAAAGGATTTCTAGCAGTATGAATCTTTTTATACTGAGTGTTAAAGATAATTTGCTTTGATTTCTCTCCCCTTTTGATAGTCTGGTGTACAAACGTATCTCTTTTTGATTTGTAATGAACAGCTGAATCCTTTGGATCCCAAGAATCCTTTTGGAACAAAGCTAATCTGCCAGTAATGAATTGAGTTCTCTGCAACTACAGTAATGTCTTCCTTTAAGAAAATGATGATCAGGCAGCTACTTTATACAACTGAGTCCTGTTAGCAAAAATCTTTTCTCGGAAGCATTCTTTTATAGGATAGTGAAAGAAGTGAGAGTGTGAAATCCTTGCTGATGGCTCTCATCTCTTTAGGTAGAGGTGTTTCCGACTCTTGTTTTGAGAAAGGATGTTATGCTGGTTTATATTGTACAGTTGTACTTGTCAGTGGATGGCATTGGTCCACCAAATTAACAACTTCTACTCAAGAATAAGTTAACATTAAACATTTTGGAGAACACAGTGTCTTTATGCCTTTGGTGGATGCTATTTAAAAGCAGAGAATGTAGACAAAAGGGGCAGTGTTCTTATATACAAAAGTGAAAGTCACTCAGTCGTGTCCAACTCTTCCCCATGAATTATACAGTCCTTGGAATTCTTCAGGCCAGAATACTGGAGTGGTAGGCTTTCCCTTCTCCAGGGGATCTTTCCAACCCAGGGATCGAACCCAGGTCTCCCGCATTGCAGTCAGATTCTTTATCAGTTGAGCCACAGATCTACTACAAATGAAAAAGATAAAGATCAGCAACCCAAAGCAACTATTTCATAGGAAATAAACATAGAAGGCTCTTAAACATATAAAAAGATGATCAAGCTCACTCATGGTGAAAGAAATGCAAAATAAAACTACAGTGAGGGACAGTTTCCACAAATAAGATGGGAAAAGTTCAAAAAGTTTGCAAATTGTATATAATTTGTTGTGTAAAAACAAACGTAGGGAAATGGGTATTGTTATGCACTGACGATAGGTGGGTCCCTTGGAAAATGTCTATGGAAGATAATTTGTCTATACCTTTCAAAATTAAAAAGATATAACTTTTGACCAAGCAGTTCAACTTCTAAGAATATGAGTGTTTGTATGTGTATGAATATTCATACACATACACACACAAATATATTCACAGGTTTTGTGTATGAATGTATATATATATATATATAGTTGTTGTTTAGTCACCAAGTCACTCTTTTGCAACCCCATGGACTATATAGCCCATCAGATTCCTCTGTCCATGGGACTTCCCAGGCAAGACCATTGGAGTGGGTTGCCATTTCCTTCTCTGGAGGATGTTCCAAACACAGGGATCTAATCCGCGTCTCCTGCTTGGCAGGTGGATTCTTTACCACTGAGCCACCAGGGAAACCCTTGTATATATACACATATGTAGATACATACATATAGAAAATGAGTGTGTGTACATATGCATATGTTCCCATTAATTGTGAAACTGTTGAATTGTTTATAACAACAAAAACTCAGAGATCACTTAATCATTTATTAATAAAGGACTGGCTAGATAAAGTATGTTCTTTCAACGGATTTCTGTGCAGCCCTTAAAGTGAAATAGCTTTATCTGTACTGGTATGGAAAGAGTGCCAAAATATACTGATAACCAAGATAAAAATAAGTAGAATGGTGCACAAACTATGTTATCACTGTATTCTTATATGTTTATACATCCATAAAATACAGATGGAAAGAAGAAGAAAGAAAAAAAAAAAACTACAATAGTGGCTGCTTCCATGGAAGGTAATTGGGTAGATGGGACGTGCAGGAAGAAGGAAACATTTTTCATTGGTTCCTTTTTTGTTTTTTCAATTTTTCTACTCTGTCCACACGTTACTACTCAATTATGAAAAGTAATTTAAAAGCCAAGCCAGATGAAGAAAACATAGCATTTATCTTGTTTTCTGCACCTCCAGGAGCCAGTTTCTGTTTCCTCTCATGTCGTGACCATCTCCAGCCTCCTTCCCGCCACTGCCTACAACTGCAGCGTCACCAGCTTTAGCCACGACAGCCCCAGTGTCCCTACATTCATAGCAATCTCGACAATGGGTAAGTACAGGCCCCAGTGGAACCTGGTATCTTGGGAAATTATATCTTTCCTGATCTGCCTTACATTTTCTTTTTAAATATAAATAATTCATCTTTTTAAAAAAGAAAACTCACATTTCACTGAAAAGTTTCAAGCTCTGAGTTCAGGGAAACTTTAATTCCAACCTCAAACTGTGCTTACCGGTTATGTGATTTAGGGAACCATAATTACTATTCTGAAGCTTTGGTTTTTCATCTGTAAAGCTGGAGTAATAATATGTACCTGTTGACATGTTTTGAGGCTTAGAAATCAAGTACCTAAAGCTCTAGTGCATGCTGTCTAAATGCTAGCTGTTTTCATCATCAACTTCATCATCCCCATCACCCTCTTCAGTGGTACCCGCAGTACTGTAAACGACTCAGGTGCATCTGTTGTAGTCTTGGCCTTGCACTATCACTGATCGAGTAATGGTGAACCTAAAGTACTGGACCAAAGCCAAAAAATCTCCAGTCAAGTAGAATGCATAACTGGGGAAATTAGAAATTAACAAAAAGTTTGGTATAATGCTGTTCCCTTATTCTTTTTCTGAGTTATATTATTTGTTTTACTCCTCCGCTCGAGTCTAATTCTGTCATCTAAGACCCTCCCTGAAGCTGCCTGTAATAAAGGTACTCTTAGCATCACATTACACTTTTATGTATGTAAGCATCAATCATGTTTAGCCACTATATCCAGTGACCACTAGAAGAAAATTTTTTTCCTGTTTTTAGTTTCTGCTTTTTCAGAAGAAACAGCAAAAATGGACCTGAAAGGCATACTGATGGTCTCCCATTTCAACACCTTTTTCCATTTTGTAAAAATAATGTTCATGATTCCTTGTCATCTGTACAGCAACCCAGTGAAACAGGTGATATTATTAAACGTATTTGCAAGTGAGGAAAAGTAGGCCAGGAGAGACTGATATCAGAGCTTCCCCAAATGGAAGGTAGCAGCCAAGCGAACTTGAACAATCTCTTCCATGAGTCTAACATTGTTTCTGTTCTAATACTTCTGTCTGTACAGTGGAGCCAAGCTGGCCCACATGGGAAGTGGCAGATGCCCAAAGCCTCAGGGACTGTGCAGGTTGGCCAGTACTGTGATGTTATGATCAGTGCCGAGGATGGTGTCTCCTCTTTTCCTCTGATCCGCTTTTAAGAGCTTTACAAAAATCTTTGATGTATATTTGCACCTTTAACATTCTGATCTTCCTAGTAGTATGTAAATTAGGCAATATGTAAGTGCACTAAAGGATGGATCATAGGAAACCTAGTGTGTGAAAGAGATACAACCCCTGTTCTTAAAGCCCCTAAATATATTAATAAGTTTAATCTCTTGAGTTATGCAGATAGAAAAACCTTAAAACATATGGTTACAGATCATCAGAAAGCCTGCTGCTAGCGATGCGTTAAGTGCTGCAGCAGATGGCAGGGTGCTAATGCCTTTTTCATATACGTTATTATGTGAGGGAAATACACAGTTGTGCTTTCTGACTTGAAAGCCACGGACATAAAATAAGAGCCTGCCTCTCTCTAAGCTTTTGAAAATGTTAAACAGTGATGATACACGATAATGACTTCTAGCATTTTTGTTTTCAAATGAGCTTAAATCATGGCACAGGCCTTATATACATTTCATGGTTTCCTTTAATAAGAATGTCCTGAACGTGGGCCTTTGAAGTGGACTCAGTTCTTCCACCCACCCAAACACTGTTTGTCAATCTGTTCTACTAAGTAAGAGTTGACCAGCAAGAAGCCGTCATTGACTCAGAGAAATGTCATTGTTGCTGTTGTTGCTATGGTCATAAGTGTGTTAGTCTTTAGATGAGAGATGATGAATGGTGCTGTTCGTTTCCATGTCTTGGAAGCTCCAGTGAAGATGTATGGCTTTTATCTTTAGTTACAGAGATGAATCCCAACGTGGTGGTCATCTCCGTGCTGGCCATCCTCAGCACACTGTTAATTGGACTGCTGCTTGTTACCCTTATCATTCTTAGGAGAAAACATCTGCAAATGGCAAGGTAAGTTGCATTTTGCTCCGCTTTTACCCATAGGCTTTAGAATATTTTTATCTGTCATGTGGGCTTCCCTGTGGCTCCAAAGGTAAAGAATCTGCCTGCAATGCAGGAGACCTGAGTTCGATCCCTGGGTTGCGCTTATCCTCTGGAGAAGAGAATGACAACTTACTTCAGTATTCTTGCCTGGAGAATTGTGTGGACAGAGGAGCATGATGAGCTATACTTCATGGGGTCCCAAAGAATTAGACACGATTGAGTGATTAGCATATTTACCACGTACGTGTAGCTTTTACATACAGGCTTCCCTGGTGGCTCAGTGGTAAGAACGTGCTTGCCAGTGCAGGGGACATGGGCTCGATCCCCAGGCCAGAAGATTCCCCTGGAGAAGGAAATGTCAACCCACTCCAGTTTTCTTGCCTGGGAAATCCATGGACAGAGGAGCCTGGCAGACTATAGTCCATGGAGTCACAAAAGAATCAGACACAATTTAGTGAGTAAACAACACAACAATGGCATTACACACCTAAATTGTACAGGGGTGAGTTTACTTTTAGTTTTTAATGCCTATTTCTATTTTTTGTTTTCTAAGTAGACTTTTCAATATTGTTTTAGAAAACATTACCATTGAAATAGTAAAGCAAAGGATGGTTTGTTTACACAAAGTCAGACCTCTTACTGTCAATCTTATCATTTTAAGCAGCCCATATACTGGGATCCATTCATTGTATTTGGATATTTCCAAACATATTATGGGCTTCCCTGGTGGCTCAGATGGTAAAGAATCTGCCTGGAATGTGACAGATACAGATTCCATCTCTGGGTGGGGAAGATCCCATGAAGAAGGGAACAGCAACTCGGTCCAGTATTCTTGCCTAGAGAATTCCACGGACAGAGGAGCCTGGTGGCTACAGCCCGTGGACTCACAATGGGTCGGACACAACTGAACCACTAACATTTTCACTTTCACTTTCAAAATATTTGGGGGTAAAAGAAAGATCTATCCTACTAAGTACGCTAAATGAAAAGAATTAGTATATATGGAGACCACAAGGAAGAAAAGAAATCCCTTTCCTCATTAGTTCTGTTGAAGCTGTTTTATCAGAAAATATTTGTTGAATTTATGAAAAGGTCCTTTCGAGTCCCCCTGTTAGTTCTGTTCCTATTACACAGATTTGCAGGCAGTTTCATTTTTCTTGCTGTTAGGAAAGCCTTTTGACTTACGGTTTTGTGGATCCCCTATTCCTTTGACCACTGATGCATTTCTTATCAGAGCAGATCCTCAAGTACTTTCTGTTTGGAAGTTCTTAGCATATAAATGGTATTAGAGCTATAGACTGGAGGTAGTCCAGGAATGAAGAGTAAATTAGAAAAGAGGGCCCTGGATTAAGCACCAGAACAATCTAAGCTTTCTAGAGAGAAGATGAAAGATAATGGCAAAAACAAAGCTGACAAGAGGCATCCAGTAGAGTGGAAGAAAAATTAGGAGAGTGTGGTGGCCTAGAAGCAAGGGAAAGAGCATGTATCAAAATATATTTTTAAATTTCTACACATCAATAAGAAACAAATAAACAACTCAATCAGGGGGAAAAAAAAGAGAGATGATAACAGTCCTGCATTAGAGATTAGTTAGGAACAATACTGCAGCAACAGCATAGTGTCATAGGAAGCATGCAATATATGTTAGCTGTTAATAGTAATAGTGAGGGGGGTTGGTAACAGAAGTAGAAATGGGAGTAGGGGTATTTATGAGGGTATTGTTGCAGGAGCGTCCTTTGTGATGGATACAGGCAAATGTTTAGGAGGAATGATTCTACTTCAGCCAGCTTGTCATCAGAGCAGAGATTCTTAATATTTTTTGTACATGGTTCTCTCTGGCAGTCTGATGAAGCCTGCAGATCTCTTCCAAGAATAGTGCTTTCCTACTAAATGCATAAAATAAGACACATAGGATTAAAAAGGAAAATAATTATATGAAAATGTGGTAATCAAAGTGTTCAGAAAATGGATGAGTTGTATGCTTCTTTATTAATACAGTTGATAACAATATTTAGTAGGAAATCTAAGAACTCTCAAATTTCATCAGAGTGATGACGATGAACAATATTATAACACCTGCAGCAGGTTTATTGTAGAAAAAGCCTTCAGTTTCTATTAGCAAATCTCACAAGTGCTGATGGTGTCATTGGGGCTTGTTGTATACTTGAATACTTGAAGCAATTACTAAATTTCAGTTATAAATTGTGAAAATAAAGATGTTTTTTCTTCCCACATATATTCATAGAGCTATAAATTCTATCCTTGGACCCTAGATTAAGAACCCTTGAGTTAGAGAATAAAAGAAATCCCATATATAGGAAATTGATATAGGAAAATTAATTGATGATATCCAATTTATAATATATACCACATGAAATAATAAGTTAGTGTGCTTTTCAAGGAAGAAAGCTATTCTTAGAACACTAATGAGGACAGACAGATAACTGAAGTAATGACGTGGTGCCAGTAATGTCAGAATCTCTGCTTCAATTCTGAATAAGCCCATCAATTTTATAGAGAGAAAAAAAATGAAATGTATGCGCCCCAGTGAGCTATGTTATTTCCACATGTTGTTAACCAAAAGGCGGAGAAAGCATGAGAATTATGTTTACCTTTCCCCTCCACTTCTGGAAAGAAAAACTTTAACAATATTTTCTACTGACTGCATAAGCCAATCCATTTCAGTAGGTATCACTCTTTTATCTCAAGTGATGAATAATATGGGCATAACAACATAAGGGGAAAGTTTTGGAGGGAGAAAACAATTCAGTTTGACCCACCATCTATTAAAGAGGAAATCAAAATGCTGTAAAAACAAGGAATAGTTGCTGAAAATGGAAAACCTTTAGTCTATGTAAGAGCATTTCTATACCTTACTAGTGAAGGTTTTATAAAAAATAAAAATAATAATAATAATAATGAAAGTATTCTACCCACTATCGTTCATTCAATAGTTAATGTTACAATCATGAGTGCACTTTGATAAGGACTGTGAACCAAATCTTTTCGGCTTCAAATAACTTGACTTGGGTGTGTGCGCCCCTGTGAAAAATTTTGTCTTTCTACTTTGCATCATATCCAAATGCGGAATGCAAGCAACTTATATTGACTTTTTAAACTGTTAATGCTCTGATGATTGGTTATTAAAGACTCTTTTTTGTTGTTGTTCAGGAACCCAGTTGCGTCTCACGCTGTGCCCCCGTGGACTCTAGCACACCGGTCTTCCCTGTTCCTCACCATCTCTCAGCGTTTGCCCAAGTTCGTGTTTATTGCATCAGTGATGCTGTGCAGCCATCTCATCCTCTGAGATGACATCAAGGCTTTTTACCTTAAGATAACTTTCTGCCTTGACATAAAGATTCTTTTATGTCAAAGTAGAACGTGCTCTGTCAAACGCTGATCTTGATTTTGCGGTTCTTTTCCAACAGGGAGTGTGGAGCAGGAACGTTTGTCAATTTTGCGTCCTTGGAGCGGGATGGGAAACTCCCGTACAACTGGTGAGTACTGTTTTGGAACAAGTCTCTAGGTAGCTTGACTATGCTGTGTGTGCTCCAAACTTGATTGTGCTGTATTTGGAAATAGATGGTTTTGCCTGGTTATCCTTTCATAATTTCAGTGATGGTGAACTTGAAGATGACTTCTTCACAGAGTACATTAGTTTATATAAGCTTAATTTAACTAAGAAGGAGAGAAAATGAGGTGGTCAGCTCTGTACTGATACATTACACAAAGGAATGAAATGAAGCAGTTGTGTGAGTTGCCCGCAGCTGGGCTGATGAAGGGTTATGCAGGAGGGTCGTGGAGGAAGTGTGGCTGAAGATAGAAGAGGATAGTCCAGGGAGATAGAAGAGGATAGTCCAGGGAAGTAGAAAAGAGACAGAACAGCATCTCTGTTTAAAACTCAAGCTTCAGTGCCTGAGCCACTACTTCTGTTGAAAAATCAAGAAGTATACAGTTCGGGGCTCTCAACTCTTATGCTTACAGGAAGATAAATACCAAAGATTCCCTGAGAAAGGTAGCCTCATTATTTCTATATGCTTGAGTATTAAGGACTTGGAGGGAGGAGGTATTCTGAGAACTAAGAAAGCATTGTCATGAAGTTAAATCAGTTACACCTAACAGCAATCCATATGAATTAATGATCCTATGCACAGCAATGAATACCCAAAAAAACTGCTAGTTAAGTAACCATTTAATATGAAGCCGGCACTGCTTACATGTTCTAGTTTCTTTCACAAGCAACTCCATGCAAAACACCTTTAAAGATATTAAAGGGATTTTTTTTCTATTTTCCTAACCCCCTAAAAATGTTTAATCTGAAAGAAGTAGATATATGATACTGTAACTTTTACTCTCAGAATTGATGAGGGGGTGCTTATTTAAACTGTAAATGCTAAATGGGCAACTAGTTGAGACCACTTTAGCTGAAAATCTAGGTAATATCAGATTATTTTTAATAAGACAATATGCTGTGCTATTTTAAAATTTCACCCTGAATGGAATTTTGCTATTCAAATATGATTCATCCAACTGTCAAAAGTAACCCATAAACTCTTGATAGTAAAAAGTTAGAAAACACTTCTAGGTTTGTTCAAATATTATTAGCACTCTCTCCAAGATTAAGAGACTGACTCACTGATATTCATTTCTTGCCTATGCTCAGTCACTCAGTTGTGTCAGACTCTTTACAACACTATGAACTGTAGCCCGCCAGGCTTCTCTGTCCATGGAATTTTCCAGGCAAGAGTACTGGAGTGGAAATCCCCTACTCCAGGGGATTTCCCAAACCCAGTGCTCAAACCTGCATCTCCTAGTTAGCAGGTAGATTCTTTACCACTAGCACCACCTGGGCAATCCCATTGCTTGCCTATCTCACCCTTAAAAAAGATCCATTCACAGAGTAGTGATGAGGGACCCATCTAGAAACTCATGACATTGTACTTATGACTCAGATCAATGTATTTACTAACTACACAACTGGTCACAATTTACAAAGTTTTTGAAAGATCAGTTATGGGAGAACTGAAACAAAAGAGAATTCATTTCAGGACATTCCTATAAAAGTTAAGAATTCTGCAGCTCTGGGCAAAAGACAGTGTTGCCAATGCTAACATTTTCTGGCTAAGAATACACATCTCAGTGGAGATGTGTAATAGCTAAAGTAACAAACTGACAAAGTCATTTCCCCTAATTCTCAGAATAACTATAAATACAACCAAAGGATATTTTAAGATCTACATTAATAAAAGTTTTATTTTACTAAGTTTTAAATATCTGAAATTTGATTCAAATCAGGCATTTTAAAATCAACAGTCTGCATTAGAATTAACATGAAGCTAAGTAATTTTGCTCCCACTCCATGGAGTATAAGAAAGATTGGAAACTAGGCAGTCAGTGAGCTACATAGTAATATGTTGGATGAATGGTATGTGGATGTCATGCCATGCCCTTGTTTTAAGGATTATTTTGAGGAATGGTGTATTATAACCATTTATATTTTAAATAATATAGAAAGCCATACCTAGCAGTGCATCTTTATAAGAATGTGTTCTGAAAGCTTGTTTACCAGAATCAGTATACTCAAACTAACCATTTGTATTCCTTACACAAGCTGCTGTTAGCTATCAAATGATGTTATAGATTTCTTAAAATAGCCTTAAGCATTGCAAGGGTAATATCCAAGAATAAGACTGGAGGTAACTAATGAGGCATTTCAGAGCCTCATTTAAATGAAAGCAAAATGTAATCACCTAATAGCAGGCTAATTGACACAAACCAAGTTGAAAGAAATATATCTGATTACAATAAGGCCGAGTGTGAATAAAACTGATTTGGGCAATATTATAGCATTTAAGCCCTCATGTTTAAATTTCAGAGAATGGAATAATATTTAACCGTAATTAAGGTGCTTGTCATTTTAATTGATCCCAGTCAGTAATTTACTGATCTCTGTTCACAGTTTGTATTACTAACTCTTGCCACTTTTTCATCTTTACATCTGTTATCTATCAACGCTCACAGGCGTAGGAGTATATTTGCTTTCTTAACCCTGCTACCCTCATGTCTTTGGACTGATTATCTTTTGGCATTTTATATTAATCCTTGGTAAGTGACTTTTTTACTGTTTACCTAACACAAAATCTTTAAAAGTTAGCTTTCAAGAAGTAAACCAAAGAGAAAACCCTTTTTAATGATTTTATGTGTTTAGCAGCATGTGAAATTATTAATCATGTATTGAAATGGAATAAAGCAGCTAATGGTACCCAGATGCTAACTATAATGTTTTCCCAATTAAATTTTCTTCTTGTGATGTTCTTGGCAAGCTTTTCTTCCATCTATTGTTAAGTTATTCATTTCATTGTTGAGCTAGTCCATGGCCTCTCATCTTTAAAAATGATGCGTTCCATTTTTCTCACAGTTTCCATTGGTTAGCTCCATATTTCCAAGAAGGAAAAAAAAAAAAAAAAAACGCAATCAGACAAAGAAACCNAAAAAAACCGCAATCAGACAAAGAAACCCAGAGCACTGTACTCTGTTTTGGGGGGTTTTATGTTTTTATAATGATGCTCACTCAGTAAATATTGAACCACTGACTATATGTGAGCCTCTTTGTATAATCCTTTAATTGTCCCCACACCTCTGCAAAGACTGTTATCAGCATCATTTTACAGTGGTAGAAATAGAGGCAAAAAGCTATTTTGACATCACATGACTATATAGAAAATTCAGATTCCAAACCCAAGTGTCTCTGAAATCTATTCTTTCCTCTCTAAAAAGCCTCCTTTAAATTCTTATTTTCCTGACTTTTAAATCATTTTAATAATCAAATCTCAAAGAGTATCTTTTAGTTTTTATAAAGTATAATGATCATGATCTTGAATTTTGAGATTAATGTATCCGGAAGAACTATTTCTTTTTCTGAACCATAAGTCAGCATAAGGCAGCAGTTTCTCAGAGGAAAAAAAAATCATTGTCCTTAAGTATTAGTCTATGGTGTGTAAGTACTGAATTATGTACGAATGGATCCAGAAACCTGGACAACTTGAGAAAGACTCAGATAAAAACAATAAAAAACAGTTCATGGACTGGAAAAAGGTCTCATGGTGGGGGAGGGGCCAGAATTCAATATTTAAAGCATTCTGGAGAGTTAGTCAATCAAATAGAATTGATCAAATGTTCAGCTTCTCTGAAGACAGAAGAAATACAGTGGGCAAAGTTAGAACTTTGATTTGCAATGGGAAAAGTATAAAAAACAATGTCCTCACAAAGGAGATTGTTAATACCAGAATTTCTATTTTCTTTATTAAAAAAAAAAGGACTAGTTGAAAAACTTCTGAAACATGGTAGACATGCTGTGCAAGTAATAAAGTCAGAGGAATATGCTGGATGAGAAAGACCCTTTCACTATTATTCCTAGTTTATTCTTAATAACAGTCTCCTGTATAGGACTTCACCACAGTCAATCAATATTTTAAATATTTGACATCAGATGGTGTTCTTGTATGAGTGAAAAGTGAAAAGGTAGTAAAAGTGTTAATCGCTCAATTATGTCCAAGTCTTTGCGATCCCATGTATTATAACCTGCCAGGCTCCTCTGTCCATGGAATTCTCTAGGCAAGAATACTGAAGTAGGTAGCCATTCCCTTCTCCAGGGGATTTTTCCAACCCAGGGATCAAACCCAGGTCTCCTGCTTTGCAGGAGGATTCTTTACTGTCTGAGCCGCCAGGGAAGCCCAAGAATACTAGAGTGAGCAGCCTATCCCCTCTCCAGGGGATCTTATCAATCCAGGAATTGAACTGGGGTCACCTGTGTGGCAGGCAAATTCTTTTCCAGCTGAGCTACCAGGAAAGCCCTCCCACTGATGTACACAGGTTCAAATTTCAGCAACCCCTTCAAGATCTCTTCATTCAGTAGTTTTTAAATGAATGGTCCTGAGGCTATAAATGGTTATCTCCAGATGAGACAGGAAAGCAAAAGATGGAGCTCCAGGCTTTCTACATTTTCCATCAATTGCACACATAAGAAGGCTATGGCACCCCATGCCAGTAATCTCGCCTGAAAAATCCTATGGACGGAGGAGCCTGGTAGGCTGCAGTCCATGGGGTAGCAAAGAGTCGGACACGACTGAGCGACTTCCCTTTCACTTTTCACTTTCATGCATTGGAGAAGGAAATGGCAACCCACTCCAGTATTCTTGCCTGAAGAGTCCCAGGGACGGGGAAGCCTGATGGGCTGCCATCTATGGGGTCACACAGAGTCAGACACGACTGAAGCTACTTAGCAGCAGCACACATAACAAGAAATGAAAATGTGCTGAACCCAAACTGTGTTTCCAGCCCTAGACTTGTGCTATGCAAGACATAAAAGAGGTAAAATGTATGGTCCCTGCTTCTTCAATTATAGTTTGGTACTCTCACAAAGCCACCCAAATTCCCTACTCTTTGCTACTTTTCTCTTTATCTCATAACTTGTGGATATTTTCCCCTGCTTTCATTTGCTGGGTAGTCTTTTAAAATCCTCCTTCAGATGTCTGTCTTCATATTTCACCTCTCTATTAACAACTACCCCAAATAACGGAGCCATCCCCTTCGTTCTTAACACTGCCTGGCTTCATGTCTAACCTGTCAACTTCTTGGATAGATACATTCCTGATGATTGTCTAAAATCCTCCTGATGCTTCTCATGGTTTGCGTGGAAATCAAGAGACTCTTTCTCCCTCATACTGATCTCAGGTGGCCTCAGCTGGCAATGGCTTGGAGTGGGCTAGGTCACAGGGGTGAAAACACCAGATCCTAGCCACCAGAACAGTAGTCAATGACAAGACCCCTGGCCCTTCAGCTTGGCAGAAAAGAATTTCTATTTATTAAGAGGGAAAATGTACAGTACATGTGGATGGACACATAGGCAGACTCAGGGAGAGAGAGTCGCTGAGTCGCACCCTCATGGCAGTTTGAATTGCTTTCATTGGACATTTCTTCTGGGTTTCCTTCGGCCAGTCATTTTGCTTTGCTTAGTTCACAGTCCATATTTGATATATCTCAGGATCCTCCCACATACCTCTACCTCAAAGGCATCTGGGCAGAGCATCCCTTGACCTTATTCCCCCTTTGACCTCCAAGGAGCCTTTCTCTGCAGGTGTCGTCAGGGAGGTCTCCTGACTTCAGGAACGAGAAATACATGGTCTGAGCAAGGCCTAGCCTCCTCCCTTAATTGTCCTGCTATTCTTTTCTTGCCAATAGAGAATGAATCTCCAACTGGTTTACCCTGCCGGGCCCATCTGTCTCCTGCCTAAATAGGGTTGCTCAAATCTTTTCCCAAGTAGCGGCAGAATCACCGTGGAGCCTATGTGCCCACTGGCTTAGTCTTAAAATCGCATTCTGCCGGGATTTCTGACTTAGTGATCTCAGATTGTATTTCCCATTCAAAGAAAACCATCTCATTTGGATCAGCTCTCTCCAGATTCAGTGTTGTTACTCTCTTTTCTTTACTATCATAGTCACCTCATGCTCTACTCACATACTCACCTGCCTGTTCTAAATCCTTAATAGTCAGTATTTTAAGCGTGTTGCAATATTACTGCTCAGCTGTACTCCTGCTTGTTGCATGTTCTATTAGAGAATGACATAACTCTAAAGACCTATTTAAGATGTGAAGATGATTTGTGTTTGTATCATGAAAAAGTACATACTGCTTAGGAAATTTAGAGTTTTTTGAGTTTATTGTTTTCAGGTTTACTTTGTGCTTGTTTTTAACCATGTCTCTGCCATTGCCTGATATTCCTCTTGGAATGAATTCCATTCTGGTGGGCTTTCTAAGACGGTCATAATCATGAAGAACTTATAAAGAATGCATCATTTTTTTAAATGTATTTCTTTTTAATTGGAAGATAATTGCTTTACAATATTGTGTTGGTTTCTGCCCTACATCAACATGAATCTGCCACAGGTATACGTATGTCCCCTCCCTCTTGAACCTCCCTTCCACCTCCTAATGCATCTTACCTTCTTGAAGTCATTAGGTTTTGAACCTTATCTAATGCAAGTGAAAGANATGTCCCCTCCCTCTTGAACCTCCCTTCCACCTCCTAATGCATCTTACCTTCTTGAAGTCATTAGGTTTTGAACCTTATCTAATGCAAGTGAAAGAGAAAAAGTAAAAGAAGTACATAATCCTATATGTGTATATACTATATGTCAGATGGGTGTTATTAATCAGTTATTCAGAAAATCTTTTGCAATGACAAGATGATGACCTCAGCATCACCCAAAATGCTCCCTGTGGCATGCATGCACTCGTGAGCTCTGTCTATAAAGTGATGAAGGGAAGACTGCTAGCAAAGCCTGAACTTACATGTTTAAAAGCGAATTTTCCCTTGATTTGAGTCATAGGATCAGTACAGCCATTGAAAATGTGGGAAAATTCTCTCAGTCTTGCTCTGAAGTCCCACAGCTCAGTACTGGCATGTCCCATAGCTTTACATAACAAGAACCCTTGGGAATCTTCAGCAATTCAGTAAAATCTAATCAGAACAATGAAAGTCGTACACAAACTATAAAGACATATACTTGAGACGAGCATACAAAACATGTGGTAGAATTTCACGTTGTATTTTAGGTTCATTCAATCAGTGAATGCGACAGAAAGAAAAAAATAGTGCCTCTGTTCCATGAATCAGGTTTCAAGACAGCTGTGGAACAG
>SJYQ01001432.1:523398-581523 GCA_006410935.1 Redunca redunca
CACCCTACCACGGACATTTGTTTCCTCCTGGTTGCCCTTAAAGTCTGTTTGGATCAGAAAGGTTTTGTGTTATTCTTTTTTTTAATTTCACTCTGAATTACAAAATATGTTGGCCACCTCCAGAGTTACCAGAATTGTTCCTTATTATGCTAAAAGTCTGCTTTCATCAGGCACTAACGTAATGGGCTCCTCCTACAGGAAGTAAATGTAGGATTCCTAAGGTTAAGTAAGTTATCATTACAGTTCAGTTCAATTCAGTTCAGTTCATTTGTTCAGTCGTGTTCGACTCTGTGACCCCATGGACTGCAGCATGCCAGGCCTCCCTGTCCATCATCAACTCCCGAAGTTCACCCAGACTCATGTCCATTGAGTCAGTGATGCCATCCAACCATCTCATCCTCTGTCGTCCCCTTCTCCTCCTGCCTTCAATCTTTCCCAGCATCAAGGTCTTTTCCAATGAGTCAGTTTTTCGCATCAAGTGGCCAAAGTATTGGAGCTTCAGCTTCAGCATCAGTCCTTCCAATGAATATTCAGGACTGATCTCCTTTAGAATGGACTGGTTGGATCTCCTTGCAGTCCAAGAGACTCTCAAGAGTCTTCTCCAACACCACAGTTCAAAAGCATCAATTCTTCAGCACTCAGCTTTCNTTCAGTTCAGTTGTTCAGTCGTGTTCGACTCTGTGACCCCATGGACTGCAGCATGCCAGGCCTCCCTGTCCATCATCAACTCCTGGAATTCACCCAGACTCATGTCCATTGAGTCAGTGATGCCATCCAACCATCTCATCCTCTGTCGTCCCCTTCTCCTCCTGCCTTCAATCTTTCCCAGCATCAAGGTCTTTTCCAATGAGTCAGTTTTTCGCATCAAGTGGCCAAAGTATTGGAGCTTCAGCTTCAGCATCAGTCCTTCCAATGAATATTCAGGACTGATCTCCTTTAGAATGGACTGGTTGGATCTCCTTGCAGTCCAAGAGACTCTCAAGAGTCTTCTCCAACACCACAGTTCAAAAGCATCAATTCTTCAGCACTCAGCTTTCTTTATAGTCCAACTCTCACATCCATACATGACTACTGGAAAAACCACAGCCTTGACTAGACCGGCCTTTGTTGGCAAAGTAATATCTCTGAGATCATGCATGAGACAGGGTAAACTCAGAGGGATGGAATGGGGAGAGTGGTGGGAGGGGAGTTCAGGATGGGGAACACATGTAAACCCATGGCTGATTCATGTCAATGTATGGCAAAAACCACTACAATATTGTAAAGTAATTAGCCTCCAATTAAAATAAATAAATTTAAAAAAAGAAATTCATACAGATTAAGAAAAAAAATAGTATCTCTGCTTTTTAATGTGCTATCTAGGTTGGTCATAACTTTTCTTCATTACTAGAGCAGAGTAAAAGAATTATTCAATAGCACAGGAAGGTCAGCTTGATGCTCTGTAATAACCTAGAGGGGTGGGGGAGCGGTTAGAGGAAGGAGACAGATGTAAACACATTGTCGATACACTTCATTGTATGGCAGAAACTAACTCAACATTGGAAAGCAATTACTCCAATTTAAGAAAATTATTCAAGAAGTAATTTCTTTAGGTTCCCAAACACCTACGTGGCACAGCTCTGTCCCATATGACGGTGTTTTTTTGTTTTGGGGGGGTTTCCTGTGGGAGGAGATGATGAAGAGGCAAAGCAAAAACCTGAATGTTTATTCCTTCTAATTCCCAAATATGGAAGACAAAAAGAAGCTGAGGGAGAAAAGAAATGACAAGAACTATTGAATGGATTATCTTCACTAAGAATTGGGAAGAAATAAAAACTCTCTGAAACTAGAAAAGGAAAAACAGAAACACCACTTTCGTTTATGAAAACGTCCTTCCTTCTGTTACTTCCTCTTCACCCACAAGTGCCATCTCCCCAGTGGGATCCTTCATGAGACCAAGTCTAATATCCAGTTCTTAACTGCATCATTAAGTAAAATTGTTAGAATGATATAATAAAGATGTTTTGTTTCAATTCAATTAAATAAGCATTTATTGGCCACCCACTAGTGTTTCATGAACTGTACTCAGCTCTGAGGGCAAAGGACAATCTAGCAAGGAGTGCATGTACAACTCATGGTCAGACCACATGAGAAATACTCCATGAATCAAGTGCTATGAAATTCCAGAGGAAGTAGTATTTCATTTGCTAAAGACTTGCCAGAAATGGGGGCACCCAAATATTCATAATTTTAAGTATCAATAAATATTTTGTCACATAAGAATACTCAGATCACAACTGGCTATTTACTACCTGTTGTTTGTGCTCTGAAGGTCTGGGTGCTCCCATCAATATTTCAAGGCCTTTGAAAATTACTTATAAAAGTTGTAACACTCAATCATGTATCAAGATCATTTATTTAAGATAATCTAAATAGAATAATGAAGACTTTCAGCAGATACTATCCTAGCTTTAGGTAACTTAGGTCAGTTATCTTACATGTTGGTAGAAAATAACTACCCTTTAAAATACTCTTAAAATGTAATTAGCTGGAGCATAATTAGTATTATATGTGTTTGAGTTTGCAGACTAGTAATGAATCAGAAACAAGCAAGTAATAGGTGCAGTTCTTCAGATAGCTTAAAATTTTGTTCAAAACTGAATAAGAACAATGCTATAGTAGAATTTATGACGCATGGCAATGCTGATAACACAAATTCACACTCCTGTTGAAAATATCTGAAAAATGTTATTTTTAGTCTTTAATTAAAAAACCAGTATGTCCATTCTCTGATCAGCTGTCACCTTTATTTCCCAATTTTTTTTCCTTCTTGCTTGTAGAACCTGAGTGTTCACCCAGTAGATATTTCTATGTATTTACAAAACACTTCAGCAACTTAATACCTAGGAGCAAGAAATTATATTTCTAGAATTCAGCTTTTTTGCAAATCTGAAATATAAAGTATAGGTTGCTTCTGAAATCTAATGGAATTTTTTTTAATGAATCTGGAATTTTTATCATATCTTTTCATTTAAGGGAAAGTAATCAAACAAATTAGGCATTTTTAATAAAAATTTAATATAATAGAGGAGCCTGATATACAATAATTATTTAAAGCTCCCTAAGCTTAATCATATGTTAATCAATTCCTTAGGCCAGATAAATTTGCTTCTCTTTTTTTGATTCTCAGGAGTAAAAATGGCTTAAAGAAGAGGAAACTGACTAAGTAAGTTTTTCTTACTATTCATTTAAAAATATTCTTCATAATGATCTTCACTTTCCAAATTGAAAAGATTGTGTGTCTTTAACAGAAGGAAGCTTAAGAAAGAGACAAATGCATATTATGTGTTGGTGTGTTTATACATATGGATGTCAGTGACCACCAAGAAAGTGTACCAACAGAAAACATTTCAAGAATAAGGAAAATTCTCACTGCATGAAATCTGAGGAAGAATGGGTTGTTAGGAATTATAAAAGTCTTACAGAAGGATGTCTACTCTTCTACATCTATAAAAAATATATAAAGTTTAGCTACATCAAAGTAGTACAAAAACCTTTGCCATTTTGTAGCTTCAAATGTCATGCTTATTGCAGGGAAAAGGCTTTTATTCTATTTGATGTTATAACAAATACTTAGATGAATGCTGTCTCAGGAAATCTTTATAATAAATTGAAAAGGATAATTGCTTTAGCTTGCCTGTGGTTTCACTTATCTACTGAATGGTTAAGGCATACGAATTATAATTCTGAGGGATGAAAATGAACTATCAGTTGATTTCAAAAGCCTAATTAGAGTATCACCTCTAGGCTTTTAGTTAAAAACTCTACACATAAAGAATTGATAATTTCTATAAATAGACTTTATTCTTGGTACTTGCCTGGGACAGAATATTGGTGAATTCATTAAGGAGCCAATTAAGCCAATTTCCATCAGTTCTATGGTATCTGTGCTAATGGAGTACATAACACAGAAGAAAAGTTAATCCAAAATATTTCTATTCAACTTTGAGTGACATATAATGTTTTGGCACATGTAGGTGACAGGATATTTTTTTCCTGAATCTATTTCAAATTAATACTCATTCCATTGGCGTCTATCAAGTGAGGTAGGAGAGACAAGATCAGCCGAAGCAGAGGAGAGGAACTGTCAGCTTGGAAGGAATGATTTGACAGAAACACTTTGTTGCCCAAAATTTTTAGTTGGGTTGTTAAGTGAGGTCCAGAGGCATAGATTAGAGCAGTTAGAGGCTGGAGTCTCAGGACCGAGAGGGGACCTAAGATGGAGACAGAGAGGAGAAGCAGGAGGTGGACCCAAGTTTGGAGTGGTGTATAGAGGTGGTGGAACCTTGCCGTAAGCCAAAACCCCATGTCAAACTAACTTCCTCCTTCCCTCTTCTCATTTGCCCTCTAGTCCTCTCTCCTTCTTTACAGGTCATTTTTGAAGGACTCCCTCCATCTTTCCATTTACTTTCTCTTTCTCTTTTCTCTTTCAGTCCAAATGCCTCACCATTACCACCTTCCCTCTCTCCACTTACCTTCATTCCTCTCCTTTCTCACCTCCTCTTTCCCTCCTTGGTCTAAATCCTCCCCACCCCAGTTGATTTCTGCTCCTTACCAGCTTTCTCTCTCTTCTCCTCTCCCTGATCCCCGTCCTTCTACTTCCTGGTCCTTCTTCTGACTCTTTTTCCTCCCCTTCTTGCTTTTGCTTTTTCTAATCCCATTTTCCTCCTAGTGGGATGAGAATTAGAATCATTAAGCCCAATTTTAAGGTCATCGTATTGCTCAGAGACAGCAGGGAGGGGACCTTCTTCCCCACCCCCAAGTTAGCTGTTCTTTTAGAAGGATGGCAAGTTTGAATGAGAAAGCTTTTAACCAGGAGTCCTTCTCCTTGGTTATCCTTAGCATTCTCTGGCTTACTTCCCTGGTGGCTCAAATGGTAAAGCATCTGCCTACAATGTGGGAGACCTGGGTTCAGTCCCTGGGTCAGGAAGATCTCCTAGAGAAGGAAACGGCAACCCACTCCAGTACTCTTGCCTGGAAAATCCCATGGATGCAGGAGCCTGGTAGGCTGTAGTCCACGGGGTCACAAAGAGTCAGACATGACTGAACGACCTCACTTTCACTTTCTCTGGCTTAGTAGCCCTGAGATCTTGAATTCCTCACTTAACTGTCTCAGCCTTGGCTCTCTCTGGAGCTCCTTCTGAAAAGTGAAGTGAAAGTGTGTGTTAGTCATTCATTCGTGTCCTACTCTTTGCGACCCCATGAACTATAGCCCACCAAGCTGCTCTGTCCATGGGATTCTCCGGGCAAGAATAATGGAGTGGGTAGCCATTCCCTCGCCCAGGGGACTTTCCTGACTGAGGGATTGAACCCACATCTCCTGTACTACAGACAGATTCTTTAGTATCTGAGCCACCAGGAAAGCCCAAGCATGAGGCTAATGTTGTCCATGTCTAACCTCAACCATCAACCAAGTAAGACAACACATAAGCATATTTACAGTTTATAGTATGTTTTAAGGGCTTCCCTGGTGTGATTTTCACACACATACACATACTTAAGGGTACCAGTCAGTATTATTATTATTAAATAAAACCATTACAATTTGTGTCATCTGGGAGGCATAATACCATTAAGATCTACTAAAATCTTAACATAAATTAATCAGAGGAGCTAATTAACAACTTTGAACAAATATCTATTATATGCTGTGTATTTGCTAATAAGAAATAAGACCACAGGTGGATGACATAAGCTGAGTAAGTTGCAGCAAGACTAAGAGAAAGTCTGTGGACCCTGGTAAGGTGGAGAGGCTTGGGTTAGGGGACAGAGTGCTGTGTCTTGCAGAAACTCCGAGAACAGATTGGGACAGATAAGCTCTAGAAGAGATAAGCAGCTAGAGAAAACTACAGGAAATACAACTAAATTCTTATTCCACAAAACAAAAACAGAGCGAGGACTTCTGTGGCATATGCAGAAATTTAAAGTCGGATGTGTTACTTTACTTACGAACTGTTTTGAGACTTCTGGAGACGTGCAAGGCTCTGAACACAGCCCTCTCTGAGCGAGGCACTGGGAACGCCCTGGAGATGTGCTTCCAGCCTTTCTCTGGGGAGACACAATTCCCTGCCTTTGTCAAACTGCTTAAATTTACAAGTGTCTGTGATTTACAAGTGTCAACCTTGCGATGTAAGTGCCCCACGATATTTCATAGATGAACATGTTAAATGCTCAGGAGAGTTAAGTAAATAAAGTAAAACTGTAATTCAGACAGGTCTTCAGGCTAATCCTTTGTTTCTTCCTATAAACTGGAGTTTTCTAGAAATAACACATATACCTATGTGTGTATGAATATGTGTGTGTGAAATATGTTGCTGCTAAAGTAATAGTCAGTGGAAAACTAGAGATTTTTCCTATCTCAAGGAAGTTAAGTATATAGGGCTCTCTTTTTTAATTATAATATATTAGGGATTGGTAATTTTAACCCTAAAAGAAATGAGTGCTAACCTGTGAGAAGTAAAACATCTATTTTCTGCAAGGAAATTGTTCATATTTGAGAAGTAAGGCATTAAACATTGTATGACACCTATCAGCAGGATTTTACAATGTACTTTTCTTTGTGTTTGACAAAGCCCGGTTCAACTGGATGACTTTGATGCCTACATCAAGGACATGGCCAAAGACTCTGACTATAAATTTTCTCTTCAGTTTGAGGTGAGTAGATAAAGTATTTCCTGCCCTCTGGAGGCATTGGAACTGGCAGACTTGTGCCTGCATCAGTCCTCTGCTCACTGGGCAATGCTGAGTGTGATTCATAAAGGGCAGAATGATCACTAGGCTCAGGGTTGTCTAGGGTGCTGGTTCAGAGTGAAGGATATCATCCCTTGGTAGGTCAGTGTTTGGGTGGCACAAATGAAGGAAAGGAGAGAATAGATGTAGGCACTGGGGTGAACAAACATGGTAACAGGAGATGTTTTCCATGGTAACACTGAAAACCAGGGGATGGGAAGTGAGGGGGAAGCAAACTGAGGATTGAGAGTCAGAACAATTTCTCTTTCAGGGGATTTTTACTGTGTTTCTCATGTCATTTAGGCCACGGTAAGTATGGACAGTGGATGAATTGGACTGGAGCCCCTTGTCTCCTGAGCATAGAAGAGCCTGGTGTTTCTTAGGAGTTTTGGCAGTCTATTGGATATGTGAGGTTTTGTTTGCTTTTCTTGGAGAAATTGGAGAGAGTTACACATGCTTTGTGTAGAAGAGGAACCAAATTAGCAACATCTCCTTTTTCTGGAGCATACTTTTTTCTTTGAATCCAAGAATGTGTGTCAGAGTAGATGGAAATGAGTCTAGGATCACTGTAGTGTGAGGGGTATAGCTGCTCCCCAGGTTTTCTTCTCACATATTTCACAGCTCAGAACACAGTCTGGAGCCTTCTACAGCAAGGCTCAGGTGACTCGTGATTCACGGAGACCAAAAAGACAGGAAAGATAAAGTGATTTCTAAATTGTGTCATTTTTTTAAAGCCTTTTAGGCTTTCTTTCCTGTGAGACACTAGGCTGTTGAATAAAGCTGCCTTCTCCTCATTATCCATATTCATTTCTTCTTTCCCCACATCAGCCAAGAATAGCTTTGTTCTGCAAGAAACAGCAGGAGTCCTGGTGTGGATATTCATCTCAACAGGAGATTTAAGGATGAGAAGAGTCTCATACATTATCAAATACAAAGCTCCCAACTATCACCTGTGTCTTGAGAAATGTCACATAAAGCCTGACTGAGTTATCCATCGTATGCAGGTGGCATATGAAATTATAAATGCTACACCAGATGCTCAAAGAACAGAAACCCAATTTGAAATGGAGATCTATGGGAGGACTGGAGGCTTCCGTGGAGACTTAGTGGTAAAGAATCCGCTTGCCAATGGAGGAGACTCAGGTTCAGTTCCTGAGTTAGGAAGATCCCTTGGAGAAGGCAATGGCAACCCACTCCCAGTATTCTTGCCTGGGAAATCCCATGGACAGAGGAGCCTGGCAGGCTACCATCCATGGGGCCACAAAAGAGTCACAACAAAATGGGAAGATGATATTTCAGAAAAGTATACCAATGAAACAAGGTGGCTTTTTATAAGAAAACATAAGGCTAAACTCAGAAGAAAATAAATGTCTAAATAATTCTCATCATGGTGATGAAATTGATTGGGTTAGCCAAAAAGTTCATTTGGATTTTTCCACGTCAGCTTACGGACAAATCCAAATGAACTTTTTGGTCAATACAATATAGTATAGGTACACTTTCAACTTTGTTGAAGCCGCAGTCATTTAATTCCTACTAGGTGACTTGATCTCACTGGCACAACCAGGGTCATTGCCTTTGCTGGCAGGCAAACTTCAGTACTTTGCTGAAGTACTCTCAGTTCATGCCATCAAACCCCAGTGTAACTATTACTGGGCTTCTGAATTGCATCACTAGTTTTTTAAAAATATTCAGAGAATCATTTTCCAGTAAAAAGAAAATATGTTTTTTTTCAGACAGAAAAAAATTCTGTGAATGACAGAAACACAATTCAAACTGGTCTAGACCAAACATAACGGGAACTTGTTCAAATAAAGCTAAGATCTCTCATAATCAAAGGGAGGATTGAGTGGCTACACCAGGAGGGCAGCAGGGAAGCAGCTGAGACTCAGGAATGGCTAAAATCAGGGGCCAGAGAACCCCTCTTTAGAGAAATAGAATTTCTCATTTCTACTTCTTCCTCTGCCTTGGCCTCACTTTCTCTGGCCAAATCCAACCTCTTTCTTATCGTGGATTATGGAACCACAGACAGCCTCAGAGTGTTGCAGAAAGTGGGATAGCTCAAAAATCATTAAAGAGGCCAGATGGTTGGAAAGGCAAGTTTGCTTTATTTTGGATGCCTGTCCAAAGGCCCACTCTCCCCACTGACGACCGGTGGGCAAGAGCTTTTATAGACAAAAGGCAGGAGCTATGTGCAGAAACAGGAGTCAGCTCTGACAGTCATCTTGAAACTGGGCATCAGTGGTCTGACCAGCATCATCTTGGTTGTTGTAGGTACAGTTAATCTTCAGTTCCAGGGTCTATTCGTTTCTGTTTCTTTGAGGCCAATTCTCAAAATTGTGGCAGCTTATGTCATGGCTACAGTCTAGTCATCATGTGGTTAACTTCTTCCACCTGGTGGGGGTTTCAGTATCTATAAAACAGCTCACAGGACATGGTTCAGAATATTATCTACAGCCCTTGAGAATATTATCTATAACCCTTTAGTTCCTTCTTGAGAAGGAACTTAAGGTCCTTGAATATACTTAATGACTATTATTAATTATTATTATTTGGTTTCCTTTGACTGTTTCCTTTCTACATGTTCTCGCTTCTCTGATTAAACTTATTCTTTGGCTAAAGTTTGCCACAGACGAACGGCAGGCAGAGGACATAAGGAGAAAGGACCTTAGAGTCCTGCTCCATTTCAAGAGTATCACGCCTACGGTTTCCAGAAGGAGTTGTTGGCTCTCCTTCTTTTTTGCTGTTTGAAAAATAGTAGGGAGGATTCTGACTGGCTGGCATGGGTCATGATGTCTGTTCACACTGTCTGTAGCCAGAGAGGGCAGAATCACAGAAGAACAGGAATTCTTACTGGAACCACGTGGCTAAACCAGAGAGAGAGAGCATTGTTCCCAAAACTGTTATGTTGAATTATGTTCAGTTTAAAAAATGGCAACCCACTCCAATATTTTTGCCTGGAGAATCCCATGGACAGAGGAGCCTGGAAGGCTACAGTCCATGGGGGTCGCAGGGCGCTGGACATAACTGAGTGACTATCACTCAGTTTAAAATCTAAACTGTTGCTCTGCATGCTTGCATCAGGGGTGTCTGACTCGTTGTGACCCCATGGACTGTAACCCACCAGGTTCCTCTGTCCTTGGGATTCTCTAGGCAAGCATACTAGAGGGGGTAGCTATTCCCTTCTCCAGAGGATCTTCCTGACTCAAAGATTGAGAACCTGGGTCTCCTTAATTGCAGGCAGATTCTGCATTGCTCAGATTACTGTTTGAGCCACCAAAAAAGCCCATACACACATATGTAATATATGTTAAATTAATTACGTTATTGTGGAATCATATATTGTATGATTACTATACTGTTGTATTTTATAGTTATTGTAAGTATACTATATATGATGTTATCCTGTATATGATCATATAATAGAAATAGGTGATAGATAAATACAGAGATGAATGGAAGGATTTATTTGAAGAAATTGGTTCACACAATTGTGGAAGCTGGCCAGTCTTGAAATCTGTAAGGGGTCTAGGGATAAGATGATGCTGCTCCCCAAGTCCAAAGGCAATCTAGAAATAGAATTTCTCCTTTGTCAGGGGGCATTGATCTTTTTTCTGAGACCTTCAACTAAGTGGATAAGATCCACTTGTTTTATAGAGGTTAATCTACTTTCTCAAATCTACTGATTTAAGTGTTAATTGCAACTAAAAAATACCTTCACCCAACATCTAGACTGATGTTTAACCAAGCAGCTTGGTACTAGAGTGTAGCCAAGTTAACGCATAGAATCAGCCGTCACACCATGACTTGAAGACATGTTTAATGTTTTTATTTATTATTAATCTTTTTTGCATATCCCTTTGTTCTTAAAACATTATTGGTAAAATATGTAACTTATTTGGTGCCAAGTTCTGATATTGTATCTCTGCTCTGGTGAGAAAATACAGATTACTCTCTAGAAGTCCGTTTTCAATCATAGGCTCAGGTTGTAGGTATTGTACTAACATTTGCTTAAGCAGTGACCCAGTGGTCTGACTCATTTCTTTTTTCATTTGACAACCTCCCAGGAGTTGACATGGAGAAGGCAATGGCAACCCACTCCAGTACTCTTGCATGGAAAATCTCATGGACCGAGGAGCCTAGTAGGCTGCAGTCCATGGGGTCACGAACAGTCGATCATGACTGAGGAACTTCACCTTCACTTTTCACTTTCATGCATTGGAGAAAGAAATGGCAACCCACTCCAGTCTTCTTGCCTGGAGAATCCCAGGGACAGTGGAGCCTGGTGGGCTGCCGTCTATGGGGTCACACAGAATTGGACACGACTGAAGCAACTTAGCAGCAGCAGCAGCAGGAGCTGACAACCTTCAGCTCCACCCCACCCCCACACCCTCAGGTTCAGAGTCAGAGGACCCTCATCTGTTTTCAAAGGCCCATTGTGCATCCACACTTAATTTCTGGGTGCACGTCAAACTTTCCACATGGCAGCCCTCAAATTTTCCAGAACTTGATCATTAATGGAGGCTTAAGAATGAAAAATGTTTCTTGCTCTAATGGGACCTCAAGAGCATTTGTTGTTGTTGTGTAGTTCAGGCTTTAAGTCATGTCCAACTCTGCGACTCCATGAACTGCAGCACACCCAGGTCCTCTCCTCTACTGGCTCCTGGAGTTTGCTCAGATTCAGGTCTGCTGAGTTCAAGAGCATGTAGAGATGGCTGAATCAATTAGACTAGCTAAAGTCAGTATCTCTATAGTTATTTGTTCCATTTATGTTAATATTTATTCACTTTGTATTCATATTCATATTCATTCAAAGTCACAAAAGATACTTTGTCAAATGTATTCACTTTAACACTGACCTTGAAAGATCATGCTCATATTGAGAAATTACATCATTTATAAGCATCATGCAAATTGAAACTAATGTCTGGGTTTACATGTATTACCAGCACAACTGTAAATCATACATAAAGCTACATGTGTGTGTGCTCAGTTGCTAAGTCATGTGCCACTCTTTGTGACCTTGTGGAAATGTAGCCCACCAGGTTCCTCTATCCATGGGATTTCCCAGGCAAGAATGCTGGAGCCAGGTTGCCATTTCCTTCTCTAGCCGATCTTCCCGACTCAGGGATGGAACCTGCGTCTCCTGCGGTGCAAGCAGATTCTTTACCACTGAGCCACCTGGGAAGGCCAACATGAAGCTACACTAGTTGCTAATTTGCATTTTCTGAACAAATTCCCTCTTTAACTTTACATATGATTTTGAATATGCTGGAAAGATTGATTATCCTTCTGATGAAAACATACATCTTTTCTTAAGCAGGTTTGAGATCCAGGGGTTAGATTCCTCATTTCCTGTCTCTCACGTTGAAAACATTTTGAAGATCCAGACTTTAGAGCTCGGAATTGGAGAGCCCACAAGACATGGCACATATTGTTCATTTTGCCATTAATTTCTGTGCTTTGTGTTTGACTTGGATGCTAGGGAGAGCCCTCACCACCTTTGCTTAGAAATGTGGCTGTAAAGGTCAAAACAAAACTATCCCACTTGCCACATGGTTCACAGGAGATGACCTTTGATTTCTTGTTATTTGTAGCTGTTTTTACTTGTTTCGTTCCAGTTCCCTGGAGATCTACCTGCAGCATTGTTGAAGTAAATCAACTCAGATCTTCAACAGTCTTATACCAGGGGTCTTGCTTTGTTCCCAGACCTGATTTTTCTCTGCTGTCCCTCCTTGTCTCAGTTTGATCTCAGCTTCCAAGTGCCGGTACTAGTAATTTGTCCAGTAATTGGAGTATTTCCCTTAAATCCCATCCTAGAATCCAGGGCCCTACTGGCTACTGCTAGACTTTCCTGAGGCTGATGTTGTTCTTTCCTGGTCTTCCATCGTGTCCAAGTTTCCCATTCTTCCTTCAGAGTACCTGTTAAAATTTGACTCATATTGTCCAAAAGATATGTTTGAACCCTAATCACTCATTCCTCAGAATGTGACCTTATTTGGAAACAGAATTACTGCAGATGTAATTAAAATGAATGAGTTCATACCGGAGTAGGGTAGGCTTATCATCCAATATGTCTGGTGTCCTTATGGAAAGACAGAAGACACGGAGACAGAGAAGAAGACCATGTGATGGCAAAGGCAGAGGCTGAACTTGGAATTATGCACTTGCAAGTGAGGGAGCCAAGGGTTGCCAGCAAATCTTCAGAAGCTAGGAAGAGGCTAAGAAGGATGCCCCTGCAGGTTCAAGAGGACACCTGTCCCTGCTGGCATCTTGATTTGGGCTTTCTGGCCTTCTTTATTATTAGATGAGAAATTCCTGTTATTTTTAAGCCACCCAGCTTGTGGCACTTTGTTATGACAGCCCTAGGGAACTCATACAGAACCTCTCCAGATACCTTGTTCTAAGTCCTTTCTTCTCCCTTTGGGTTTACCTGAAAAGTAACCAGTCCTTGCCCAGTCCCACAGGACCTCTCAGTTGCCATAGATGGAACCTCTCATGTCAGCACCACAGGCCCCATTGCTTCTCCTGGCTTGTCTTGTAGTCTAGTCATCTAGCTCATCAGACTCTAAGGTCCAACCTTATCCCCAAGCAAACAAGTGCTGCTTAGCTGCTGACATTGTCATAGACTCTAAAGCCAGAATGCAACTTGTGCTCTTCTCAGACGATGGGGGTCCGTGTTACGGACTGAAGGTGCCCCTACTTCTCAAAGTCATATGTTGAAGTCTAAGCCCCAGTGTGATGGTATTCGGAGGTGGAGCCTTTGGGAGATAGTTAGGGTTAGGTAAGATCATGGGGGTGGAGCCCTCATTCCCTTGTATTAATAAGAAGAGACACCAGAGGCCTTGCTCTCTCTTCCTCCCAGTGCCCACCATGTACACACCATGTACACACAAACAAGAGGTCATGTGAGCACACTGCCACGATGGTGGCCACTTACAGACAAAGGGAAGCCTCACGATGGAACCTACTTTGAAGTGAAAGTGAAAATATTAGTCACTTACAGTTAGACTTACTGTACATTATATATACATGTATATATATACATACATATATACGCACCTATATATGTGTGTGTGTTAGTTGCTCAGTAGTATCTGACTCTTTGCAACCTCATGGACTGTAACCCATGAGGTTCCTCTGTCTATGGGATTCTCCAGGTAAGAATACTGGAGTGGGTAGCCATTCCCTTCTCCAGGGGATCTTCCCAGGACTCCACATTGTGGATAGATTCTTTATCATTTGAGCCACTAGGGAAGCCCTGAAACCTGCCTTGCCAGTACCGTATTCTTGGACATCTTAGCTTCCAGAACGATGACAAGTGCATTTCTGTTCCAGCTGCTCAGCCTGTGCTATTTTCTTATGGCAACCCAACCTGACAAATACAGGGCATGTATTTGTGCTCTGATTTTCAAGACTGTATGCCTCAAACACAGCCAACACAACACAGACCGCCACTGGCTCCAGTCACTCTGTTGGTTTTCTAGGGGGCTGCCACAACAAATTAGCATAATCTTGATTACTTCAAACAATAGAAATGTACTTTCTCACAGTTCTAGAGGCCAGATGTCTAGCAAGGCCGTGCTCCCTCCAAAGGCTCAAGGGGAGTATCTCTCTTTGTCTCTTCCAGGTTCTGGTGGACCCAGGCATCTTTGGCTTATAGTTATATAGCTCTAATCAATGCCTTCATCCTCACATGGCTCTCTTCTTCTCTCTTTTATCTTATTCTGTTTTATTTTACTCTGTTTTATTTAATGTTGGACATTGCCTCCATCTTTTTTTTTTTCCCCTTGACCACGCCACATGGCATGCGGGACTTTACTTCTTCTTCCAGGGGTTGAACCCACATCCCCTGCACTAGAAGCCTGGAGTCTTAACCACTGGACCACCAAGAAAGTCCCTCCTGGGGACTTTTATAAGGACACTTACCATTAGCTTCAGAACCCATCCAGATAATACAGAATGATCTTATCTTGTGATTCTTAATTACAACTGCAAAGACTCTTTCTTAACAAGGTTCCAATGTGGACATAGCTTTGGAGGGATCAGATTTAGCCCATGATAGATGACTGAGTAACCTAGGGAAAAAACCCACAATGATAAATTATATTAGAAACAAAACTGGCAAAAGAAAATTCAAAAATGATGTATGTGGGTTTCAGGCTATCACCTCATACTTTGCGTTCGTGAAGATTTAAGCCACTGGACTTTCCATCTGGCTGGAAAGAAAATAACTGCAAAGCTACTGGGCTAGCTTAGTATTTAATTTCCTACCTAGTGACAGCCTAAATTACAAAAGATTGCAAGGCATTTTGTGTACCCTTGCCTTTCCTGCTTTGCTGCAATTTAACTTTGGCAATTTACATTTACAGTGTTCAGCCAATTAAACGTCTCTTATCAACTTAAGGCATTTATAGCGGGAAGGCAACACACAATTAAAGTTCTATCAGCTAGTCAGTTCCCATATGTGCTCTAGTGCTGACTGTCAATCTGTTTCCACAGTTTCTTTTCATACCAGAGGCGTTTTCCTGTGGTTGATCAGTCTGTCTGCAAAGTGAGGGCTTAGAGTTGTACAGTTAGCACAAATGGCAAAGGAGGGAGAAATAATGGAGCCAGACAAAGCAAAGCAAAGAATCCTAGCAGAAGCATTTCACAGTCATGATCAATAAGTGTTGCATTGATATTTACTAAGCTTAATCATTCCATATGATAGTCACCACATATCAGGGAGGTATGGAAAAATTATTAACCTTATCTTATACATAATTAAACTAACAACAGGTTACAGAGAATTAAACAATGAGAGAACTAGCTAACCTACTTTTTCAAGACCCTACAGTTTATAAGGGCTTCCCAGGTGGCTCTGTGGTAAAGAATTAGTCCGCAAACGCAAGAGACACAGATTTGATCTCTGGGTCAGGAAGATCCCCTGGCAGAGGAAAAAGGCAATCCACTCCAGCATTCTTGCCTGGAAAATCCCATGGATAGAGGAGCCTGGCAGGCTCCATGGGGTCACAAAGAGTTGGACATAACTGGGCATACATGCACACACTTTATAAATGTTCCACCAAAATAAGCCAGGTATTTACATAAATAAATAAATTTATTTATATAACTTTATTTAAATGAAATAGATGAAAATGTAGACAGTTTTATCTATAAAGACACTCCCCAAGGGAGGTATGTTTCCAAAATATTTTAAGCAAAGGAAGCATCATTTAAGTAAGCTTAGAGCTGCCAAAAGGAGGTAACCTAAAAATAACACTGGTTAGGTTGAAGTTTGCTAAAAATAAGTTTTGGTTCTTACAAGAATATTATCAGTCTTTGACAATCCTTTTTAAAATGGAAAAAAAGAAGCAGTTATAAAGGAAAAATGACAAATTTCTGTTTGATGGCATTTGGCAAGCAAGGGTTTTGACTGAGATAGGAAAAGCATCCAAATGTGTAAATTGAAGATCAAAGTCAGCACTGTTGGTCTTGAGATTGATTTCGACTTGGGTCAAGAGCTTGACATTTTGTGAGCCTGAAAAGCCAAAAATGAAAAAAAATCAAAGGAAGAGAGAAATCTGGATAATCAAATCAGTTCATCCATGCAGTCTACAGCTTGCTTTCCAATTTCATTTAGCACACAGCCTAAGCTACTGACAAACTTCTTTGTGGATGCAACAGGATTCCCAAGAACTGGGTGTTTACAATATTTGCTTTGCATGAGCACTTGAATCAAGACACTAAAGGCGCACACACACACACACACACACACACACAGTTTCCCTGTTCAATCTCTCAAAACATGATCAAATGTCTCCAGCTCCTCTCAAAAGTCTTTCAAAGGTGCTCCAAAATTCCTTTCCCTGAAAAGTATTCCTCCAGCTTCCGATTCTTTGAAGTAATAATTGGGAGGAATCATGAAGAGCAGCACCCCATGCAGGCTCAGTCGCTTCAGGTGTGTCCATTCTTTGCGACCAGATGGACTATAGCCCGCCAGGCTCCTCCGTCCACGTGACCCTCCAGGTGAGAATACTGGAGTGAGTTGTCATGGCCTCTTCCAGGGAGTCTTCCCAATCCAGGGATTAAACTTGTATCTCCTGCGTCTCCTGCATTGTAGGCAGATTCTTTACCACTGAGCCACTGGGGAAGCCCCAGCATCCCATATAAGTAAATAAAATTTCCAGCAAGTGGTGTCTATACTTCTTCACTTAATAGTCTTTTGGAAAAATGCATACTACCTATGTCACCCCATCTGGAGTTGGTTACACAGACATATGGTTACATAACATTGCCTTCAGATTTGTACGTGACCTGCTGCATTGCTTATGCACTGCACAACTCCAAGGAGCACCATTCTTGTAGACCACAGCATAACAGATGCCTCTGGGGAAATTCAGGTAGTCTGACTCCAACCCCTTGTTTCCTTCCACACATAACTCAGCAGCTCAGAAACCCCCTTTTCCAGTAATGTAGACTTTCTGAGGTATATTGGTTGTCTGTTTATATAAAAATTGCTGTAACAATGCAGTTTCTGATAACAGAATTTATAATCCTGATACACACAAGCAAATATTTGAATGTTCCTATTTTCATTGAAGGGTTTGCCCACCCATTACTGCTCCATCCTTATTTTCCAGTTTCTTTACCAGATTTCTTTGTTGCTGTTCAGTCGCTCAGTTGTGTCTGACTGTTTGTGACCCCATGGACTCTAGCACTCCAGGCTTCCCTGACCTTCACCATCTCCCAGAGCTTGCTCAAACTCACGTCCATTGAGTTGGTGATGCCATCCACCCATCTCATCCTCTGTCATCTCCTTCTCCTCCTGCCTTCAATCTTTCCCAGCATCAGGACCTTTTCTAGTGAGTTGGCTCTTCACATTAGGTGGCCAAAGAATTGGAGCTTCAGCTTCAGCATCAGTCTTTCCAATGAATACTCAGGATTGATTTCCTTTAGGTTGGACTGGTTGGATCTCCTTGCTGTCCAAGAGACTCTCAAGAGTCTTCTCCAACACCACAGTTCAAAAGCATCAATTCCTTGGAGCTCAGCCTTCTTTATGGTCCAACTGTCACATCCATACATGACTACTGGGAAAACCATAGCTTTGACTATATGGGCCTTTTTTTGGCAAAGAAATGCCTCTGCATTTTAATACACTGTCCACGTTTATCATAGATTTTCTTCCAAGGAGCAGGAGTCTTTTAATTTCATAGCTGCAGTTATCATCTGCAGTGATTTTTGAGCCCAAGAAAATAAAGTCTGTCACTGTTTCCATTGTTTCCCCATCTATTTGCCATGAAGTGATAAGACTGGATGCCATGATCTTAGTTTTCTGAATGATGGGTTTTAAGCCAGCTTGTTCACTCTCCTCTTTCACCAAGAGGCTCTTTAGTTCCTCTTCACTTACTTTCTGCCATAACAGTGGTGTCTTCTGCATATCTGAGGTTATTGATATTTCTCCCAGCAATCTTGATTCCAGCCTGTGCTTCATCCAGCCCATCATTTCTCATGATGTACTCTGCATGTAATTTAAAGAAACAGGTTGACAACATACAGCCTTGACTTACTCCTTTCTCAATTTGGAACCAGTCTCTTGTTCCACATCTGGTTCTAACTGTTTCTTCTTGACCTGCATACAGCTTTCTCAGGAGGCAGGTCAGGTGGTCTAGTATTCCCATCTCTTTAAGAATTTCCAGAGTTTGTTGTGATCCACCTAGTTAAAGGCTTTAGCATAGTCAATGAAGCAGAAGTAGATGTTTTTCTGGAATTCTCTTGCTCTTTCTATGATCCAACAGATCTTAGAACAGACACGCTTCTAATGACTGTCAATCCAATATCTTGTAACATGGAGAGTGTTCCATACTTTTTGTTCCTCACTCTCTCCTTTATTACACTTTCTTGAAAGTTCATTGCTTATAGGAGAAATACCTGCAATTTCTCACAGAATAGGAAATATTTGCAAACTGCATCAATTTCAAGTTACCTTGTATCTCCTGAAAACTCTGAAACATATCTGTTTTCAACTCTTCCACACCCTGAGAGTGTACACTCAACTTTTACCTTCTCTCAGGGATCACGTAGCTATCCAAGGTATTTATGTGTTACATTAGTTAGCCACTACTGCAGTAAAACTACATAAGAAATGACCTCAAAATCTCGGTGACCTACAACACTTATTTTTCTCATTCATGGGGCTGGAGGACAGCTGAGATGGTTCTGCTTCAGGCTGTGAGTCAGGGTCAGGTCTGTTCCATGTGGCTTCTCATCCTGGGATCAGCAGTTTCTCTGGGCACATTCTTTCCCACCATATGGCAGAAGCCCAGGCAAGCAAATCAAGCTGAGCAAACACATTTAAAGGTTCAGATTAGACATGAGTTCCACCCAACTTCATTGGCCCAAAGCAAGGTGACAGCAGTAGAATGGAGAAGTATACTCTGGTTCAAAAGGGAGCCAAAAGAAAAGTGAAAGTGTTAGTCACTCAGCTGTGTCTGCTGCCTGTGACCCCATGGACTATAACCCACCAGGCTCCTCTGTCCATGGGATTCTCCAGCAAGAATGTGGAGTAGGTTGCCATTTCCTCTTTCAGGGGGTATTCCAGACCCAGGAATGAAACCTGGGTCTCCTGCATTGCAGGCAGATTCTCTACCATCTGAGCCACCAGGGAAGCCCCTGCAACATCATAAGGCAAAGGGGTGTGATCACTGTGGTAATTCTATTAGAGGCAGGAAGTGAAAAGTAATCCACTATGAGCAATAAACCAGTGTGGACATATCCAGTTCCACAGGAGTGGGATTGCTGGATCATGTGGTAACTCTGTTTTTAGTTTTTAAGGAAACTCTATACTGTACAATGTACTGGCTACACTTTTCCACTCTAACTTTTAATATTTTTCTTCTTATTCTTTGCAAATGACTTCTATCAAATAATCCCTGATGGAATCTTAAATCTTTTCTGTCATTTACAGGAATTGAAGTTGATTGGACTGGATATTCCACACTTTGCTGCAGACCTTCCACTGAACCGATGTAAAAATCGTTACACAAACATCCTACCATGTAAGACGGTCAATAATGCTGATCCCGCTCTTGTCTTCCAAAGGCTGAAGGGCTGTTATGGCAGATGAATCAGTTCCACCAGCCTCTAGCCAGGCCAGGAATGATCTGTATCCTCAAGGCCATGTCTGCAATTGCCTTGATTGCATTGGTGCTTTGATATCATTAGATCTCGTTGTGTGTAGGAAGATTTAATTATCATGCTTTTAAATGAATTGTATCTGAACAGAAAAAACCTGACCCTTTGACACTTTGGAGATCAAAACATCTTAGCCAAATAAGTGATAAGATAAATTGTGCTCATAACCTATTTTTAGTCAATTCATTGACGGTTCAGTTCAGTTCAGTTCAGTCGCTCAATCGTGTCCGACTCTCTGCGACCCCATGAACGCAGCACGCCAGGCCTCCCTGTCCATCACCAACTCCCGGAGTTCACTCAGACTCACGTCCATCGAGTCAGTGATGCCATCCAGCCATCTCATCCTCTGTTGTCCCCTTTTCCTCCTGCCCCCAATCCCTCCCAGCATCAGAGTCTTTTCCAATGGAAGGAGGCAAATAGAAAGGAAATGCAAGGTGTGAAAAAGGCTCCTTTCTTACTTCTGGCAAGTTCTGCTGTTCCTTATTATTTTGCAGTAAAAGCAACATTAAAAGAAAAAGTAACACAAAGTACTTAACAGGACCATTAAAACACATTCTAATATAAATTTAACATTCTATTCTGCTACACTCTGGTGGGGGCTGGGAACGAAGGGAAAAGTGCAAACCTTTACAAAGAACCTTCATGCGGGTTTTTGACAAAATTAGGTAGGATTAATATTATTATGAGCTTCCCTGGTGGCTCAGTGGTAAAGAATCTGCCTGCAATGCAGGAGGTGCAGGAGCTGCAGGTTCGATCCTGGGGTCAGGAAGATACCCTGGAAGAGGGCATGACAACCCACTCCAGTATTCTTGCCTGGAGAATCCCATGGACAGAGGAGCCTGGAAGGCTACAGAGTCCATAGGGTTGCACAGAGAATCAGACAAGACTGAAGCAACTTGGCACAGCACAGCACAATATTATCATATAGCACTTTACATCTGTAAGCATTTCAGGATTTATTATCTTCATTTGAAGTCCATTTGCAATAAGCCCATAACACCATCTTCTTTTCTCTAGGCTTCCCAGAGGTAGTGAATTCTCTGGATATCCCTGAAAGTGAAAGTGAATGTGAAAGTTGCTCAGTCATGTCTGACTCTTTGCTACTCCACGGACTGTGGAATTCCCCAGGCCAGAATACTGGAGTGGGTAGCCTTTCCCTTCTCCAGGGGATCTTCCCAACCCAGGGACCAAACCCAAGTCTCCTGCATTGTGGGTGGGTTCTTTACCAGCTGAGCCACAAGGGAAGCCCAGAATACTGGAGAGGGTAGCCTATCCCTTCTCCAGTGGATCTTCCCAACCCAGGAATCAAACTGGGGTCCTCTGCATTACAGCCAGATTCTTTACCAACCAACCGAGCTATCAGAGTGAAACGGAAACCCTAGCTTTAGGTTACATTCGATAGCCTTCACACAACCCACCAGATATTTTAGTTCCTGTACATATTCTCCACAATTCCCCTCAAAATCTAGAGACCACTCTTTTAAGAACAGGAGGGCTGGTGGGGAGGAAATAGTGGTTGGGAGATATTTATATATTTATTTAAACAAAACCCTAAGATTGAGATATGGCTAAAATATAAAGCTAAAATAAACTTTACCTACCTATCCTATCACTGACCAATTTAACTTGATTTGGGGTGCAAATACTGAGTACAGAATTGTCTTGACAAGTCTTCATTACACTCTGAATGTTTTTCTTTTTTTCTCTTTTGTATCTGTTAATCTCAAACTCCTAATGTATCCCCCTCCCCCCGCCCCCGCCGACTCATTTCTCCTTTGGTAACCATAAACTTATTTTCTATATCTGTGAGTCCATTTCTGTGTTATAAATAAGTTCATAGGCATCATTTTTTTTTTTAGATTCTACATAGAAGTGATATATGATATTTGTCTTTTTTTGTCTGACTTACTTCATTTAGTATGGTCATCTCTCATCCATCTAAATTGCTACAAGTGGAATTATTTCATTCTTTTTTATGCCTGAGTGACATTCCATTGTGTATGTTCGGCACATCTTCTTTATCCATTCATCTGTTGATAGCCACTGAGGTTGTCTCCATGTCTTGGCTGCTGTTAGTGCTACACTGAATGTTAGGGTGCAAGCATCTTTTCAAATTAAACTTTTCATCTTTTCCAGAATTATGCCCAGGATGGGATTTCTGGATCATATAGTTACTCTATGTTTAGTTTTTAAGGACCTTCCATACTATTCTTCATAGTAACTGCACCCTTCTGCTGTGATGTTTAATATTTTTCTCCTTCTTCTTTACAGATGACTTTAGCCGAGTGAGATTGATCTCTATGAATGAAGAGGAAGGTGCAGACTACATCAATGCCAACTACATTCCTGTAAGTAAATAAATAAAAATAAAAATTCTTAAATGAGGCCTCCAAAAACAAACAAACAAATTTGGGGCATCCAAATTCTACCCCAGCCAGAGGAAGACTATTACAGCTGCAGAGATGAGTTGAACAGTTCAATAGAGAGTCATTCTTCACCAAGTACTTCAACTATAAAGAACAGTTTCCATTATTCCATTTTAGAATAAAGAATGGTTGGGAGAGGGGGAGCCCAGAGAATAATAATATTCAAATATCTTTGAAAATGAATAGTGAAAGTGAAAGTAGATAATTATACTAAAGATCTACTTTCCTATGCTTAAATTTCAGTGTCAGCGCCAACCTGTGCTTTTAAAATGTATCTGTATAGACACGTGGTTGTTATTGTAGAAAGGTGTGGTGTAATTTTGTAACTTCCCAAGAAAAATGTTTAAAATCACACAGATTTGTGCAGTTAGTTACTATGACTATCTCTTTAACAGAAAAAAAGAAGAGAAAACATAATATAGGTACGTGATCCCTCACCAGGTTTATCCCCAGTAAATTCTTAGTCGCCTCTCATTTGTATGGAACAGCAACTGGTGTTGATTTAAGGCTTTCCTAGTGGCTCAAATGGTAAAGAATCTGCCTGCAATGCAAGAGACCTGAGTTTGATCCCTGGGTCAGGAAGATCCCCTGGGGAAGGGACTGGCTACCCACTCCACTATTCTTGCCCAGACGATTCCACAAACAGAGGAGCCTGGTGGGCTACAGTCCTTGAGGTTGCAAAGAGTTGGACATGACTGAGTGACTTTCACTTTAGCTCCTTAAGAGACAACTTTGACTTTGTCTTCCAGGGGTACAATTCACCCCAGGAGTACATTGCCACACAGGGGCCACTGCCTGAAACCAGAAACGACTTTTGGAAGATGGTCCTGCAACAGAAGTCCCAGATTATTGTCATGCTCACTCAGTGTAATGAGAAGAGGAGGGTAAGTACTTTCAATCCTTTGAAAGTAAAGAATTCAGCCTCACTTGGCAGTGAAACCTGCACCAGCCACTGCCGGGGAATGTGCTCACTGTGGGGGGAGGCTTAGAAGGGAGGGGACATATGTGTACCTGTGACTGATTCACGTTGCTTTATGGCTGAAGCCAATACCACATTCTAAAGCAATTATCCTCCAATTAAAAATTTTAAAAAGGTGTGGGTGTAATTTTATAGGCTTCCCAAGAAAAATGTTTAAAATCATATGGGTTTATGCAGTTAGTTACTATGATGGCCCCTTTGAAGGAAAAAAAAAAAGGAGAAAACATTACATAAGTGTGTGTTCCCCTTGCTTCATTCTTTATCCTCACAGTAATCCTATATGATTCTTCAGAGGCGAGTCATTTGCTTTCTCTAAATGATCACGGACTGTTTCTTCCCCAGCCTGTTGGTCTTGAAAGGTTATGCTATTGCCCCCTCAGGTGAAATGTGATCATTACTGGCCATTCACAGAAGAGCCCATAGCTTATGGTGACATCACGGTGGAGATGATGTCGGAGGAAGAGCAGGACGACTGGGCTTGTAGACATTTCCGGATCAACTACGTAAGTCACGGAGCAGGGCTTCAGGGGCCGTCCCCACGCTGAGGGAATCCCCAGGCTCAGGAAGCCCATTCTCCTTCAAGGGAGACTGTGAGCGCTTTAGACTTGGCAACACCGCTTCCTCCAAGAGAAAAATGCCACCTACAATGTGTTTGTTTCCCATCTCCCGGAGGGTGATGTGGATAAAATGCTTGGTCCAGACAGCCGGAGGAGGACATGGAATCAGAAGGCTGCACTGTTCCGTCTCAGATTCACCCAGGGCAATAGAAGACATGGTGACCCATGGCTCACCAGCATGACTAAGGAAAGAAATGTTGCCACTACTTATACTGACTATGTATAAGGAGGATATGCAAAATAAGCATATACTTACATTATAAATTCAAATGTAATTTTAGAGGTAGTGGTTTAGGTTTTGTTTGGCTTTGTTTCTCATTTTGTTGTAGTTTGGTTTTTATTATTTCAAAGGTACTTCTGGACCTTATTAATCATGGTTTCATGGCTCTTTTGAAATGCTGTTGATTCCTGGTGGTTAGGATGTCAGAAAAGTCTATTTTTCCTGAAGGCAGACTTTTGAGCTCAAGCTGAATGTTGGTGTACCAGGCTAGGTGCTGACATCAGTCACAGTCACTCTGGTTCCTTCTTTCTGGCTCCTTCACAGAGAGCAGTCCTAAAAATAGGAGGGAAGTTTTACTAGTACTGTGTTCTCCAGTGGAGTCTGCTCTCTGTTGAAGACAAACAATAGAAAATGCCTCATTAAAACTCACTTCTCTGCTTAGAAACAACCCTTCCTCACAGTATGGATCAGGGGATGAACAAAAAGAGGCTGCTTTGTGAAGCCTTTGCGCTAAGAATGAGTTTTGCCTTTTAAAAGTTGGAAAAAATTAAAGGAAGAATACTATTTCACAAGAAATAATATATGGAAATTATATAATCAAAATACCAATGTCCATACATAACATTTTATTGAAACATAGCTACAAACTTGTTTACTGATTTTCTATGACTATTTCTGTCCTACATCAGGCTTGAATAGTTGCAACAGAGACTGTACGATCCGCAGAATCTAAAATATCTGTCTGCCCTTTGCAGGAAATGCTTGCTGACCATTTAATATAGACAATGGAAACAATGGTTGTTTGTTTCAATATAACATAAGCCCTCAAGAACTCACCATTTATTGATATTTACAAGAAACAAATCACTTCTTAACCACTAGCAGTTACCAATGGCTTTAGCTGCATTAAGAATGTAGGCAGATCCCAGTGTAACTGCTCCATGCTGTTCCATCTCTTTGAAATGCTCATCTCCTCCCATTCTCAAAGAACATCCCTACTCAGAGAGTCAGCTCAAATGTCATCTCTTTATCAAGCCTTCCCTGGTCTCAAGAGACCCTTCTCCTGTTCCTCCCCTGCTCTAATCCCATGTGTATCACTCCATCACAGTGCACTATAAGTAGTCACAATTCTCTGATTTCCTGTCTGCCTCCTCCATGTGCTATGAGTTTCATATACAAGAATCCTGTTTTGATAATCCTTCTAGGGACTTCCCTGGTGATATAGTAGCTAGGACTTTACCATCCAATGGCAGGGGTGTGTGTTTCATCCCTGGTCAAGGAATTAAGATTCCACATGCTTCCTGGCCAAAAAATCCAAAGCATAAAACAAAAGCAATATTGTAGCAAATTCAATGAAGATTTTAAAAATTGTCTACATCAAAAAAAATCTTATAAAATAATAATCCTTTTAATCCAAATGGTTAGCCACTTAATAATCTTGTGAAATAAAAAAAAAATCAGTGAATGGATGTTTTCAAAAGTAAGGGAGTATTAAGAAAACATCAACAGATTTAACCATCAGAGAAATATTTAACAATAGGAATTTTATTTGAACTCTGCTTTCTGTCTTGGCTATGTCAACCAGAAAGCAGTGCAAACTGCTAGACAAATATAGAATAGATTTGAATAGAATAAATCTTTCCCTAAGTTTTACATATAGGAGAAAAAAATTGCAAAGTAAACATAAGGTATGTTCCCTTGACAGGGAAGAGTGACATCAATTATGGTATGATTCATATTACACTTCTTGTCCTTGATCTTAAATGATGACCTTTCAATGACAAACGTGTGAAGGGCTTGAAGCAGACGAATAAAATGTTTAATGACAGAGTTTTCTGGAAATATTTTTATAGTCACAAGCATCTGGTCTCAGAGTGCCCCCTTTGGGCCATAAATATACAGAATCTAAGTTTTAAGCTCCTGCAATGAATACTAAACTAAAGACTGTCATGCTCTTGCTGATGAATAGATTTTTTTTTTACTTTTTTTTCAATTTTGGCTTATACACTTCTTTATCTCTTCCATATTTCCATATGGACTCTTTCAGAGTAAAACCAGGTAAAATTACCTAAATGAGAAAATCAGAGACATTTTGGAATGGCTAAGATGTAACCAGTAAGGTTTTCTCATTTAGTAAGAAAGGAGGAAAATGACCGTAACACACAATTTATCACTTTCCAGTACTTGAAACTTGGCATGAACTGAATAATAATTGGAAACTAAAAACCAGCAAAAACTGGTTTGCTCCCATTGACATGTGCCTTGCTACTCAGCTAACAGGAATCAACCATCTGATGCAAAGACCTCTGCCTTGCAGCTACAGAGAGACGGACAACAATTTAAAAAATTCCTATTTTAGAACCACTTGCATATTTTAGCTGAATACCTTGTCAGATCAACCAGAGGAGATTTTATATATATTCTATATACATAAAGATACAGATATAAGATTGTATATATTTATATATGTGCATGCATAGCCTACCGTGTACAAGTCTTGTGCTCAGTCTACGATCCTCATTTGAAAAAAGCATTTGCATGAACTTTTCTGGGCAACCCCAGATATGTGGTGATGAAATATCCTTAAATCCTCCTGGTGTTGAGTAATTCATTCATTCTGCACAATTTATTCTGCTTGAGTTACTTTCTTGCTGTACTTCCTGAAGACAGCAGAGAAGCTGGCCAGCGTCTTTGCAGATTTCATGCTTCATGTATCCAAAACAAAGTCCTTGAACCTGTGCAGAGAGGGAGGCATTGAATGTGGCTGGGGATGTATGGCCTTAGGCCAAAGAGACAGTGGGTCTAGTTGAAGTGCTGAGATATATATATATATACAAATATTATATTTTTTCTTATTTATTTTTGTAATTTTACCTCACCCAAGACAACAGACTCTTTGAAATTCATTTCTCTTTCATACCTGAAAACCTAAACTTTATATCCATACAAATTCTTCCAAATTACGATATAATATTCCATCTCCTGAATGGATTCAAGATTCTTAGCAAGTTTGGGAGATGAAGGATACATTAGATCTTTGTGAGGCTTGGATTTGGAATATTTCTGGTAGTTGATAACAAGAGCAGAATAAAACTATATGCTTATAAGGTAGTAGGGGCTAAAGCAAGTAATTCTTGAAGGACATATATCCTAGTTGTTATTTACTCAGGTCAGAGAGAATAATAGTATGTTTCGTGTATGGGTTCATATGAATAGGAAAATATAGAAAATATCCACTTATTGTGATTCCCAGAACCACTCACTGAAACACACTGTGCTGGGGACTTCCCTGGTGGTCCAGCAGGTTAAGACTCTGTGCTTCTGCTGCGGGGGCACAGCTTCTATACCCGGCCAGGGAACTAAGGTCCTGCATGATGGACCATGCCAACTCGGCCAAAAAAATAGATAAATAAATAAAAGGAGAGTGTTTAAAAATAATAACAAGTTTAAGAAAAGAAATGCACTGAGCTGGATGAGAACAAGTGGTAGTAATTACGTAGCAGTAGTGATGAGGCTATCTAACAGAAACCACCCTTCACAGACACGCTCACACTTAATTCTCACAACAACCCTTGTTAAAAGTATTACGAGACCCTCTTCAAGTTAGAGAACACTGGTGTTCAGTGAGTGCATCTTGTGTTAGGTCCCCTAGTATCAGAACCCAAGACAGGGATTGTCACACATAGGGTGTTTTGAAAGTGCAGTATTGGGTGAAATCCGTATAAGAAAAGGGAAGCAGGAGAGGACAGGAGAGTTGTCTTAGCCTGACATTTTGCTCCCTGGTGGAGGAGCCTGGTAGGCTGCAGTCCATGGGGTCGCACAGAGTCGGACACGACTGAAGTGACTCAGCAGCAGCAGCATCCATCACAAAGGGGCTTCCCTGGTGGCTCTGTCGATAAAGAATTGGCCTGCTGTGCAGGAGACCCGGGTTCGATCCCTGGGTTGGGAAGATCCCCTGGAGAAGAAAATGGTGACCCACTCCAGTATCTTTGCCTGGTAAATCTCATGGACAGAGGAGCCTGGTGGGCTGCAGACCCTGGGGTCACAAACAGTTGGGCAGGACTGAGCAACTAACACTTACTTACTTATCAATTGCAAAAGGAAAAGGGAGCAGAGGATGAGATGGTTACATAGTATCATTGACTCCATGGACATGAGTTTGAACAAACTCCAGGAGAGAGTGAAGAACAGGAGAGCCTGGTGTGCTGTGGTCCATGGGGTCACAAAGAGTCAGACGTAGTGACTGAATAATAACAACATCCATCACTCAATCACTGCATCTGCCCTCAGCCTGGGAACCTGATCTCTTAGGCACTTTCCAGTAGGCAGCTCCCTTTAATGGGAGACAGCTGTGAGGGATGGGGCTGCAGCCAGATGCTATTAGCAGCACCAAGGAGACAGAATGGATCACCTGGCCAAGCGGACCCAAGCTGGCCACCAACCGCATCTTCCAGTGTTTAATTCATTGCCCAGAACTGATGTAACTTCTGAGTGGCAGAACGAGGATGCAAACCCTGATCTGCTTAAGCTCTTATCATGACCCAGGCATGGATTAGCCTATTTATCCTACTGTTTGAAGCTTTATACAATTAGTATTTGTTTTTCTCAGGGCCTGCTTTGAGCCGGACACATTGCTGAGAGCTAGAAAGGGAGGTGTGCTAACCGGGAGTGAAATGCAGCCTTGCCATCACTCAAGAGCTGCCTTGGAGGCCTGAACCATCCTGACGGTGGACTGAGAGATTAATGCTTGTTTTTCTCCCAAAGGCTGACGAGATGCAGGATGTGATGCATTTTAACTACACTGCGTGGCCTGATCATGGGGTGCCCACAGCCAATGCTGCAGAAAGCATCCTGCAGTTTGTACACAAGGTCCGACAGCAGGCTATGAAGAGCAAAGGCCCCATGATCGTGCACTGCAGGTAACCTCCTCAAAGGTGCTGGCTGTTAGAAATCATGGAGGGAATTGCCCATCATTCCATAAATCTCTGATCAGATTGAATTAACTGGTCAATGAGTTATAATTTTTAAAAACTTAAATGGTGGAGAGGGAGGTGGGAGGGGCATCAGGATGGGGGAGACATATGTATACCTGTGGCTGGTTCATGTTGATGTATGGCAAAAACCATCAAAATATTGCAATTATCCTCCAGTTTAAAAAATAATTTTAAAAAATTAAAAAAAAATTATAATGAATGAAGTCTTAATAAATACACGGTTTACATATCATATGGCTATCTTAGGGTTTCCCAGGTGGCTCAGAAGCAAAGAACACACCTGCCAATGCAGGAGACACAAATTTGATCCCTGAGTTGGGAAGAGCCCCTGGGGAAGGAACTGACAACCCACTCCAGTATTCTTGCCTGGAAAATTCCATGGACAGAGGAGCCCGGCGGGCTGTAGTTCATGGGGTCACAAAAGAGTCATATACAACTTAGCAACTAAAAAACAACAACAACATTGTTTATCAGAGGTAGCAACGAGACACAGGTGTCAGAGGAGGCATTGGTAGCCAATAAGCCTGGATCTAGCACTTTGGGCTTTGTGAGCTAGAATGACTAAGTGTGTGAGTGTGTGTGTGTGTGTGTGTGTGTGTGTGTCAGGTGGAGGGGTGGGGGGTGGGGGGGGGTAGGGGGAGTGTGTGTCTCCNGCCAACCACCATTAGATGTCAGTGTAGCGCAAAAGCCTGCTGTCCTGGCTCCTGTCTCAGTGCTTCCGGTTTTCTCCCTTTCCTTGCCCTTTCCCATCTGGCCAAGGTTCTGCACAGCCATTCATTCCAATGTGTTTATTTCTGAGCTATAGCAACATCATAGCACTTTGGAAACAGTAACTCATTCACGTTCAGATGGCTCAGGGATGATTAGGAAACAAGACATCTATTTGTGTCCTCCTCGAGATCACTCACATCCCAGCCTGGCTGCCTTCTAATTTACTGCCGTGGGGACATGAACATCACCTTGTTATCATGTTTAAAAATGTCCCGGTTTCCCAGACAAGCCCAGCTACCTAGTAATTAAACATTGCTTTATGAATCCATCCATATTTTTGGTTTTCACTTCCATAAATGCATATCCTACTATGTGATTTAAACTCCCTGTTATGTATATTAATCCCCAAGCTTCAAAGGGCCACTCCTTATTTTAAGTATTTTGGATTTGATGAATTGTCTGCCCCCATTGACTTAATTTATACCTTTTATAATTTTATAGACTGTGATTATAGCCTGTTAGCTTTCAACTTCCCAGCAACAGAATCTTAATCCCTTTTTAAAAACTACCTTCACAGGGCAGACCCTCTGTCTGGTTTCCAGCATCATTACCCCTCTTCAGGTGTGGACATGAGACAAGGACTGCACCATGTGCCTTCTGCACAGCTGAGAAAAAGTCCAATTCCCTCCCTAACTTTCTTTCCTCAAATTTTGATTGCTGCTTTGTTTATGGTAGTATTTTAGGTTGACATCTCCAGGGAAGATGGTCTTTTTAAAGGATGATATCCCTTCCCTGAACTCATGTGGGAAAATTCAAGGTCTGCAGAAGAGGCAGAGGTCACCACGGGTCACTTAATTTTCCCAGCTGTTCCAGGCCACTCTCAAGTTCCCTCAGGATTTTGCTGGGATCTTCTCTAGCTCAAGTTGTTTATGTCAACTTCATCATTAGTCATGTCTGGAACATCTTGTCCATTGATTTACCTCTGTTTTCCCTCATTCCTATGCTCTTTGTGGTTCAGCCTGTAACTTGAATGTTAGGATTTTTCCTAACATGCTCCTTGAGCTCATTCACGCCACAGTTCTGCAGCCTCCTAGTTTACTAATGGTAATAAATAAAAAGAGCTGAGTAAACAATTATTTTCCTTCAGCATCCCAAAGCACTCCTTTGACACTAATGGTTTTCAAAAGGCCAGAGTAATTCTCCAGATGAGTCCGTGTAAATACAGAAACCACAGTGCTGTGTACAGGTTACTTCCCAGGCTAGTTTCTGATTTTTCTAGGTCCTCTCGATAGCCCATCACCCCAACCCCTCTACAAAGAGCAGAAGTCACTGATTAATTTGGCCATGTCCTCAGATGCATGTTTCAAGTGCCTGCTGCATGGGCTGTATCGTGATGAACCCTCCTCCTCTTTCTCACCTGAGCAGATGTACCGTGTGGGTCCCTACATGAGAGCAGGGAATAGGGTGGTCAGATCAGACCCTGCGAGAGGCCTGAGTCCCAGCCTGACCGCCACACAACTCACTTCACCTCTCAAAGCTCCCATTCCGATGAACAGATACACACAGATATATAAAACAGATAACCAACAAAAACCCTGAGAATAGCACAGGGAACTCTGCTCAATATTTTGTAATAACCTATAAGAAAAAGAATCTAAAATAAAAGACATAGATGCATGTATAATTAAATAACTTTCCTGTACTTCCAAAATGAACACACTAGGGCTTCCCAGGTGATGCTAGTGGTAAAGAACCCAACTGCCAATGCAGGAGACGTTTAAGAGCCTCAGGTTCAATCCCAGCGTCGGGAAGATCCCCTGGAGGAGGGAATGGCAACCCACTCCAGTATTCTTGCCTGGAGAATCCTATGAACTGAGGAACCTGGTGGATTACAGTCCATGGGGTCGCAAAGAGCTGGACGCAACTGAAGCGAATCAGCACACATAAATCCAGTTATGTGCCCTTTCAGTCATGTCCAGCTCTTTGTGACCCCATGGATTGTAGCCCATTTTAAAAAGTTAACAAAAAAACATTTTTGTTAATGTTTTTTGAAGTTCCCATTTCTCATCTATAAAATGCAAAGGATGACATTCATGAATTGTTTGTTGTAAAGTACGCATCAGATGAACCGATACCATCAAGTGCTTTGAAACTATAAAGTGTGGATGGCCTTCACCTCTCCTGGGCTCTCTTCAGTTCTTATCAAAGGTTTTCTTTCATTTTCCTCTCACAGGCTTTCTCTGGAGGTCGGCTAGGTAGGGCCTTTCTTTGAGCCTCCAGGCCTTCTGATCGACAGCTTAGATTTCTCCTGAACTCTCAGATATGTGTCTGTTAATAGTCTTTTGTTTACTTTTCCTGTGGCCTAAGTACTTTATTTATTATTATTATTTTTTTTTTGACACAAAGTTTCACCACTGCGTCATTATGGGTTGAGAAACCAGGCACTCTCTGCCCTTATCAATGCCCTGTGCTTGACTCAACACCAGAGACCATGGAGGAATATGTCATAATGAGAAAGGGAAGCTCAGTTACTGATGTGATATTGTCATGAAATAAGGGAATATATTTTCCCCCAACTTAAAAAAAAAAAAAATACATGTGAGTCAAAGCCAAGGAAGTCTAAAGTCTTTAACCTTATCATTTGTATGAAGTTGTCAAACAAAAGACTCCTTAAAATCCTGTGGATATTTTAACTGGTTCTTATTTAAAGATTATTTTTAATGGTATTACTTAGAGAGAAAGTCTGGGAAATAAGGAAAAGGAAATGGGATAAAGAGAGCTACTGTCAACATTTTGTTATTCGGAAAGATTAAAGGCAGAAGGAGAGGGGGATGGCAGAAGATGAGATGGTTAGATAGCATCACTGACTCAATGAACATGAATCCGAGCAAACTCCAGGAGATAGTGAAGGACAGGGAAGACTGGTGTGCTGCAGTCCACAGGGTCACAAAGAGTCAGACATGACTTACCAACTGAACAACGGCAATAACAACGTCTCGGCCTTAGTCAAGCATAATGTTCACATACTTGTACTCATATGCTCTATACACATATCATAATTTTACATTCTGATTTTTCACTGACTATTTTGCTATCTGTATCATCCCAAATTGCCTAAAACTCTACAAATCTCATTTTAAAGACTGAATACTCCCTCACTTTAGATATATCTTTGCTTATGCAAAACATTCTCCTTTTTCTAAGACATTAAATTGTACTCCTTCCTACTTTCTTACTTCTATCCATCCACACAATGTCATTTATTGGCATTTTATTAATTGGACCTCCACCAACTGGTTAAAAATGGCTGTGTCAACAAATTCAAATCATCATTGAATGCTCCTTTCTGTTTAACTTTACTCACTTCGTGGATTAAAAAAATAATTGTTTTAGTTTACAATTTTTTTTATTACTTGGCCATTTTTTGGTACATGTTTTAATATTTTCTCAGTTTACTTCAAAAAACATTTAGTAAGTACAAACAAAGTGCTGGGTATTAGGAATAAAAAACACCCAGCCCCTGCCCTTCAGGAATATTTGGTCTAGTGATTAGTATATTTTATTTATTTGCCAATATAAGTGTGTGTGTTACTGATGTGGGTGATTTTAAACAAAGATAAAGGTATTGACATTTGTCATAATTCTTGAAAATATTTTTCCCTCTCAGTTTCTAGTTTGCCCTTTATGTTATTTTTTTTCTACTTTTTACATACAACAGTTTGACATCTTTGTTCTAATTTATTTCGTTGTTTAAAGTTTAGAAAGCCCAGGGGCCTCCCTAGCAAGCCAGTGGTTAAGACTCTGTGCTTCTGATGCAGGGGGTGTGGCTTTGATCCCTAGTCCAGGAACTAAGATCCCATATGGGGTATGGCATGGCCAAAAAAAATTTAGAAAGCCCTTCCTTAAAGTAATCAGAGAAGAATTAATCTATATATGCCTTTATATTTTTATGGCTTAATTTATTAAGCTTCTTGGAATTTATTTCAGTGTATTATGAGGCAATGTGCAATTTTTTTTAAAAAGCCCCGTGATTTACTGATTGAATATTCATTGCCTTTAGCATTAAGTAGTGTAGTCTAAATCCTATTATTAAACAAAATATTTTTACAGTTTATTCTCTTGGATCTTCTAGTTTTGAAATTGTGTTTTACAAATCATGAAGACTGTTTCCTTTGACATTCATCATAGTATTTAATACTCCCATAGTTTTAAAAATACTAAATATAGNAGTTTTAAAAATATTAAATATTAAAATTAATAAAATATTTAATTTAATTTAATATTAATTTAAATATTAAGATATGTTTGCACAAACATATCTTTTTTTATTTTTGGCCTTGCCACATGGTATGTGGAATCTTAGTTCCCTGACCAGGGATTGAACCCATGCCCCCTGCAGCTGAAGCACAGAATCTTAAACACTGGCTACCAGGGAGGTCGTTGCATAAAGATACCTTGCTCTAAAACATCTTTCTCTTTTGCTCCAGGAGCAGTACATTTTTATCCATCAGTGTGTGCAACTGATGTGGATGAAGAAGAAGCAGCAGTTCTGTATCAGTGACGTCATCTATGAGAATGTCAGCAATTCCTAGCTCAGAATCCCAACAAGTAAGTAGAGAATACCCCATTATGGGCACGCCGTCTTAGAACAGTGAGGGAGGATATGATGGGATAAAGCAAAAGCGGCTGCAGCTATTTGCACTGACTCTGCCCCCACAGAGCTGGCCATAGGGAGCCTTGGTTGGTGAGTGTGGCAATGCAGGAGCTTCAGCAACTCATAAAGATTGGACCTCCATGCCCTCCTGCCTGAACCTTAAATTACTCTGATATTGAATCTGTGCCTGCAGATCCAATCAGGATATTACCATCCAACCCTACTTGCAACCCACGCCAGTATTCTTGCCTGGAAAAATCCCACAGACAGAGGGGCCAGGTGGGCTACAGTCCATGGGGTCACAAAAGAGTGGGAAATGACTTAGTGACTAAACCACCATCGCTACTTGTCTAGATACTTTATGCAAATATTTTGTTGACTACAAGTGCCGTAGAAAGAGTTACAAAGAAAATATGAGCTGAAGTCAACACCCCCAAAGAAGAAAAAAAATATTGACAATAGTCTCAGGTTATCAGAGTTTGGAAATGCCTTGATTTCATCTATTATATGAGCAGTTACTTGAGGACATCCTGAAAAAAATATACCACAGTCAATGCCTTGCTCTCACATTCTCCATAGATCCGCTTTTGGAGGTGCAAATAATTGTGCCTAAAGTAACAAATAATCTTACAAGATTCAATTGAGTAAACAGAGCATGGCATGTGTCTGAATATATTGGTATTGGGGGCACCACTGACAGGGAGAGAAAGGAGAGGGGTGCCTTGTGGAAACATGAAAGGATATGGACCAGTGGGTACCAGGACAGGATTAGCATTGGTGCTTTACATCCGTCAGCAAAGAGAAACAGGAAGCACAAGGAAGCAGGAAGGATAAAAAATAAGAGAAGACGTGTGTGTCCTAAGTCACTTCAGACACGACTGAAGGACTCTGAGATCTCACGGACTGTAGCCCACGAGGCTCCTCTCCATGGGAAGACAGACAGAGACAAATTTGCAAGTAAAAGGAAAGGCATTCAGAGCCATAGAAAGGAGGACATACACAGAGAAAGATGCCCAGGTAAACCCACATCCTCGTGGGCTGTGGGATTGAGTATAATGAGAGCTAGTGATGGAGTCAGGAAGTGATCAAAGCACTTCCAGCCACAGGGTTGTTGATGAGTGGCTTTGCTCTCCCAGGCTACTTACCATCTCTCTCTCTCTCTTTTTTTTCTCTCTCTCTCTCATTCACAGGACAGAACATGATGTGTACCCATCCCCCTTTGCTCCCAGAATTTTTTAGGGGGGCCCTACTAGCATTTGCTAAAAAAGAGCCCCACTTTGTAGTATGTGGCCAAGGAGATAATTTATCTCATATGAGCACTGGAAAGACTTAGCCTTAAAGAGCCTACTGTGTCTTTTGGACTCTTTCACTTCTGGACATTCAATAATGGACCAAATTCGACCAAACACCAGAAAGGTCCAGATGCTCTGCAGAGGGCAGGCAGCACAACACTTCAGAAGAGTTTCACTGGCCCTTTGCTGGTTGGGCTGAGGTTTTTGTTGTTAAGTGCAATAATTTTTGTACCTGTGTGATTTTATCAGAACATTACCTTGTTTTCTGCCTGCACTGTTGATCAAACTCATAGCCCAAGAAGGAACAGATATTGTTAGTGTCACATGATACCTCATTGTTAAAAAGAGGCCACACATGAAGAAATAGCACTTCTGCTTCAAGGAAGTTGAACCAATCATATCTGTGCCCCAACCCAGGCTATTGATTAGGATCACGAAGGGTAGATGGGGGTAGAAAAAGGGGTTCTCCTCATGGACCAAGCGTGTATCTTTTCCAAATATGAAAAGCTGTAATTCATCTTCAAAGTAGAGTAGAAAAAATATTTAAGTCTTAATTGTTCTAGTTTTTTAATGTTTTTTCCTGGTTAATGGTTCAGTGTTTCTTCCTTGGCCCTCTTGGACTAATATCACTGTCCAGATTCTTTTTCAACAAACTAGATTTGATTCAGAAGACTCTGTGAGGTCTGACTCTTTAGACTCCATTGCTATTGGGGCAGTCTTGGTGCCTCGAGTTTGCATTCTTTTTTCTGTTGACCTGCATACGTGTAAAAGCTATTTTTTTGCAAGCTATAAACACGCACTTTCCCCCAAAGAGCTGGGAATTTATGAAGTTGTGGCAATGAACTACAGCATGCTAGGACAATGATTTGGCTACATTTTTTTTTGGGGGGGGGCGGTTAATATTGTCAAGCATCTCTCTGATTCCGACAGAGATCTCTTTCTGTTTTGTGTTCCTTTGGGCTGTCAGTTTCATTTTAACCCATGTAACTAGCAACACTTTATTCTTTGCATTTTGTATAATTACAGTACATGATGGTGTCTTGTGACATGAACTGCTGTCAAAATGGACACGTATGATATCCTGAAGCCTGTTACTTTGTGTCGCTTTCCTGAGAAAGAAGAGGTGATGATACACAAAGGAAAACACTTTGAGTTGAAAGTAAACACAAACTGGCTGCCTGGCCCGAGCTGTCCTGAACTATCCTGTGTGCGTTTCAGAAGGCTGTTTCCCCGTCTGTGTATCCTTCCCTCGCCCTGGCTCCCGCATATCCTGAGAACCTTCAGGAAGGTGATATCAGTTTCATAAGTGATCAGTGACCTTAGTGATGGTGAAGGATGCCAAGGGAACAGCTCTGCACCCCACTGTCTCTTGTCACTGAGAAGGCCTGGCCACAGCAGAGCTTGGCACAATCCTTTCCGAGACCTGGCCAGAGAGTCTCAGGTTGGCATCACGGGTGGAGTGGGCAGAGGTGGGCCAGACCCTGCAGGTTAACAGCTTGGGTTCCCTGGGTGTTATCAGTTTTGACTTGCACTCCCCTCCTTCCCCTTCTCACCTCCCCATTGCCCCCTCCTTCTCTTCTCACTCCCACACCTGAGGTCCCTTGGACATGTTAATAATGTATTGCTCCATTCCCAGGAACTAAAAAGTGCCAAGTGTTTATGTGTGACTTCCTTAGGCGTTCGCACACAGACAGGTCAGGAGTGAAGTGTGCACCCTGGGGTGAACTGATAAGACACCTGCTGGTACTAGTGCATTTCCCATGCTCACAGACTGGAACTTTACTTCCCTGAAACTTAAAGCGCTTTGTAAATATTTTATGATTGTCTTGAGCACCCCTTCTTGGTAAGGATCAAATAGTCCCAGATCAATTTTCCCAAAAGAGAAGATGAAGTATCCAGAGATAGAGGGAAGATTCAGAGAAAACTCACACCAGCTACTTTACCAGATCCTTTGTTCAAGGGTTTTCACAGCCATCACTCTGTACAGCCCTGGTACACCAGTGCTCCTAAAATTGTGAAGTTTATGGTGGGAAAAGCATCCATCTGTCAGAAGACTTGGATTTTCATCCTATTAGGGGACTTTGAAATTTGTCTGTCCTGAGTCTCCATTGATGAACTGTGGAAGTGCCTACTAAAACCACTGTATTTCACAGGTGTAAAGGGTATCAGATATGCTAATTAATGCAAAGATGCTTTGTATCTTATTCTTTCTTGTACCTTAGGGGATTCCTGAACCAGCTCGATTTCCACTCTAGGATTCAACTTTAAAAATTCAGAGCAGAGGCAGTCAGGGCCTCTGTGTTATTAACTAAGGTATTTTTTAATCATCTGAGTAGTGCTACAGCACAGTGAATATGGAGGCATTAGCACGTGTGGTCCACAGTAGCCTACATGGTGCTTAGAAAGAGCTGAAGATTCTGATTTTACATAAATAGCTTAGAGAATATCTTTGCAAACCACGGTTTCCTGACATATTTATGTTACAACACATGACATAAAACTTTTTGCAGAGGGGATGGGGAAAAGTGAAGAGAAAGGAGAGGAAATAAGATTTCAAAATTAACCTTAAGTGGTAAGCCTAGATATTTGGCAATTATTTCTTTATAAAAATCATGGTGTTGTAAGTTTGAAACATACCAAAAGTGCAGTGCATCAGTTTACTTAAAAAGTCAGTAGTGTCAACTGTATTTTTTGGGCAACAGATTTCCCTTTCTAAATACATTCTGAGTCACATAATTTTGGATTAACAAGATATTTAACTTTGAGTGATACTGAGATCAAATTTCTGGGCTGCAAAAGCCAATTTCTGAAGTTAATTGAGAAATGACCTTGAGGCTCTAATTTATAAATTTAATATCTAATACCAGTATATCCATATCTACATTATATTAGTCTTCCCTTGTAGCTCAGTTGGTAAAGAATCTGCCTGTAATGCAGGAGACCCAGGTTCAATCCCTGGGTGGGGAAGAGCCCTTGGAGAAGAAAATGGCAACCCACTCCAGTATTCTTGCCTGGAGAATCCCAGGGACAGAGGAGCCTGGCAGGCTACAGTCCATGGGGTCACAAGAGTCAGACATGACTTAGCAAATAAACTACCACCACACATTATATGGCTTTATTTAACTTGCAAAGGAAGGAAGGTGAAAGATGGCAACATTTTGCTGTGTTCTAATCCAGGATTTATCATTTTCCACTACAAAGTCAACACTGCCCCTCAAATTTAAAATAAGAAAATTTAGTAAGGTTTTTAAGTTCCTATAAAATCTGTCCCTGCCCTCAGAAAGGTGATGCATCTCTCAAACAAAGCTGGGGTGTCAACATGTAAAGCAGGGGCTGGAGACTGATTCTGAGAGTTTTTTGCAGACCTTATGAGAGCTGCTGGCTAGGGGATTGGCTCTCAACCAAGGAGGTAAAGTTACTGAATTCAATCTCTAAGAGCGAAAATCCTCCCTGCTTTCTAGGAGGCCTTCCTTTCCTCCTCGAGAAATGTCTGATGTAATGTGCTTCAAACTAACTGGCTGCGTTCCTAGCTCACCGATCACTCTCCTGGGGCTTGGCACAGGCTCAGAGCTCAGAGGCCTTACCCAGCTCTGAATAGAACATCCACTTTGGCCAAAGGGGTTAGAAAGCAACAAAAACCTAACATACACCAACTCCTACCTCTGCCTCTGGTTTTTTAACCATCCTGTTTGGATGCATTTGAAGGAAACTTAAGCCTGACCTTCCAGAACAGCAGGATTTTTGTTTGTTGTTTTCAGTTTCAACTTATGCTTATCACAAAACCTGATCCTGGTGGGCCACTCAGTAAAAGATGAAGGACCATGTATAGCTCTGGGAGTTGTATTATGAAGGACATGAGCAAACTGAAGATTATCCAGGGCGGGTCACCAGAACCCTGAGCGATGCCAAAGGCAAAGGTCATGACTACCAGACCTTAACAGACTGAGGCCATTCAGCCTGGAGTCAAGGACAAGTTATTAGTTTTTTGAATCATTCATTAAACAAATATGTGTTTTTGTAATCACTTTGAATGAACCGATCAATCAACCAAAGAAAGATTTTTTGATCACTTACAATACACAGGCACGAGAGCACAAATCTAGAGAAGGGAATGGCAACCCACTCCGGTAATTCTTGCCTGGAGAATCCCATGGACAGAGGAGCCTGGTGGGCTACAGTCCATGGGGTCACAAAGAGTTGGACATGACTAGGCAATCAGCATACACGCAGACCACGAATGGTTGCCATAGGCGAACTTGGAAAAATATGTTATGGAATCAGTTTGGTTGCTGTTGAAAGGACTAAGAAAGCAATTAGACAAATGAAACAAGTTTTTTTCTACAGTTTTCACTCATGTAGCTCAAATGTTGTCGATACATCTGTAATGGTATGCCAGTAATGGCGGTGTACCTTGTGTCCCAGTAGCTCATAGGACAGAAACACCACGTTCTTGTGGCTTTCCTAACTCAGCAGTCACCATAGACCCTGACATGCTTCTTCTTCATGGAAGAAACAAACATGGAAGAAACATACTAGATCAGCAAACCAGCCTAGTCTCCTACTCAAAATCAGAATCTCCTCCACCGTATCCCTGGCAGATGGCTAATTCTTTTCTATGAACCACTTTCAGTATGCTTCTGGAATTGCCATCTCTAGGGCAGCCCATCGCTCCATTCATCAGAAAGTGTTTCCTTCTCTTGCTTATACATCTAAGGACCTTACTAACGATGAGGGTGTCTGGCTTTATACCTCTCATGGAGAGAGTCATGTAGTCCAAATCCACTTTCCCATTTTGGTAAAGGGCACTGTCCAGGTTACCTTGACAGAGGCTGACTTTCAAAACATTCTATTTGAGAAAAACAGTAAATTTATAGCTCTCAAAGAAAATTATTTGTTGACTCAACATCCCACACTAGGCACCGTGGAAGCGACTGGGGTTGTGATATAGAGACAAGGTCACTGCTTCAGGAGTTTACGTTCTAGCACCTGGAGTCAGTGGTAAAGAATCTGCCTGCCAGTGCAGGAGGCTCAAGAGACATGGGTTCAATCCCTGCGTCTGGAAGATCCCCTCAAGTAGGAAATGGCAACCCACTCCAGTATTCTTGCCTGGGAAATCCCATAGACAGAGGAGACCGACAGGCTACAGTCCATAGGGTAGCAAAGAGTCACACACGACTGGGTGACTGAGCTTGCAGGCACACAAGGGCACGTACGAATGGAAAGTAACGGCAACAGAGTAGTACAGACAATGTGGTGTGTGCTTGCTGACTCACTTCAGTCGTGTCCGACTCTTGCAACCCTATGGACTGTAGCCCACCGGGCTCCTCTGTCCATGGGGATTCTTCAGGCAAGAATACTGGAGTGGGGAGCCATGCTCTCCTCCAGGAAGTCCTCCCCACCCAAGGATTGAACCCAGATCTCCTGTGGCAACTGCATTGCTGATAGATTCTTTACTGCTGAGCCACAGGGGAAGCCCGCAGATGATGTGAGAGAAATACATAAAGCAGAAACTCTCCACCCAAGAGCACAGATGATTTCTTTCTGGAAGGGTCAAGAAAGACTAGACTGCCATATTAAAGTATTTAAGACTATAGAGCTACATTAGGGATGCTAAGGCTGTACACCCTACTCTGTAAGCAGCAAGCATTCATAAAATACCCATGCTGTCCATCGCCGGGGCGCATATGGCTAACCAAACCTCCAAACCCACCTTGTGAAGCTTTTCTTCCTGGCTGACTCTCAAAATGACAATTTCTTTCCAGGACTCCACAGACCGCTCCAGCTCATGTGTTCTTCAGCAGAAGCTAGTGGGTTTACAGTCACTGCAAACATAATTGAACATACTGGGAGTCACATTTCCAAGGCACTAAAGTCAGCTTTGCTCAATGGAAGGAAGGCAGAAGTAGTAGGTTCTATTCCCTGGCCCCTGGGCCCCGACAATCAGCCTGGAGGAGTCCTGCCTACCCGCCGTCCATCTCCCCTCCCTTTACTTACGTTCACCTCCAGATAAACATTTGCTGTCATTTAGTTGCTCAGTCATGTCTGACTCTGCGACCCCATGGACTGTAGCCCACCAGTCTCTTCTATCCATGGAATTCTCCAGGCAAGAATACCGGAGCAGGTTGCCATTTCCTCCTCCGGGGCTCTTCCCAATCCAGGGGTTGAACCTGCACCTCCTGCTTAGCAGGCGGACTCTTTAGCACTGAGCCACCGGGGAAGCCCGCAGGTAGACGCGGTGGTGGCAAAAAGGTGGAAGGGGGCTGGGTTCCTGGGGCGACACCTGGAGAAGTCCCTGCCTGCACTGGCCCATGATGTGATCCAGCACCACATTTCCACTGTGTCGTCGTGAGGTTCTATAATTGTCGGTTATGGTAGTCAGCGTGCCCTTAACTCCTATGGCAGCACAGGGATAACCTTTTGGATTGTGTTCCATCTCAGTTATGGGGGGAGTTTCTCAGGGCAGTGGTGTGTGACTCTCCAATAAAATTTGCAGAAGACAGGTTAAATGTGACACAGAACAGAGAGAGGGTAACACACAAGGCAAATAATGGCTCAGGAAGAGGCCACCACAACCGTGATGCTGCATTTAAGAAATAAACTTTTCTATGGAAACACATGCACTCTTCTCTAGAAGTGGTTTTCCTCCAAGTGAGAGCTCTCCTACTCTCTCTCTTTGTCCCTTTCCAAAACCCATAACAGGGCTTCCCTGGTGGCTCAGTGGTAAAGAACCCACCTGCCAATGCAGGATACAAGGGTTCGACTTTTAGATCAGGAAGAGCCTCTGGAGGAGGAAATGGCAACCCACTCCAGGATTCTTGCTGGGGAAATCCCATGGTCAGAGGAGCCTGGTGGGTTAAAGTTGGTAGGGTCACAGAGACACAACTTAGCAACCAAGCAACAACAACAACAACAAACCCCATAACGAGACCATTATGTAGGAAACACACTCAAATTTTTCAGCTATACTTGGGACTATGGACTCTGATTCCTGGGTTTCAGCAAAAAAAAAAATAGGACCCTGGGTGGTTCCACATCAAATGTACGGGAGGCCATGAGGCTTGGCACATGGGGAGCTGCTGAGCCCAGGTGTCATGGTGGGTCCAGGGCTGTGGAAAGGAGCTCAAAGCCAGCTGACACAATCTAATTTTGTTTGGTTCTAAGAACCCCAAAAGTCTACCGGGCTGTTTCAGCTAAGAAAAGTTAGCTGCAACCACTATTGCCTTTACAAATGCAAACAACAGAATGGGCTTGGAAGGGTTCTTTTGTGTTCAAAACCAACTAAATCACATGCTCCCTTAATCAGCAAACGGGAAGCCGGACAGGACAGGGCCCAGCAGTATAGCAGATGAAGCAATTTAGAACCACAGACTGTGGTTGGAGAGCTCAGCCTCTGGCTATGACTCAGTGGCCTCATCTATGAAATGGATGTAGTGATGGTAGCTTTTTCTCAGGGCTTCAACAAATAGATGATGCGCAAAGGGCTGAAAACCATTCGTGGAGTGACTTAATATGTTACATGGCTCTCTAAAGCTGGGGCCTGTGCTGGGCTGGCTCAGTGCCCCCAGGGTGACACCTGAACCACCCCCCTTCTCTCCCACTCCCAATAGTCAGGAAAACTTTGGGTTATAGAACAGGTCCAGGCTGTGACCCAAGGAGGACCCTCATGCCATAGACACGTGGTGCCTAGCAGGAGCCGAGCCTCTGGATCAGAGACCTACACCATCCGGGCCTGGCTTTTCAACTGTGAATCTCTGCTGTCAAGTCCACCACAAAACCCACACAAGCAGGTTTCCCAGAAAACCAATGCCAGGGCTTGGTCCACATTCAGTGGATAAATCTGCAGTAGCAGTGCAAGGAGCCTGTGCAAATCTGTGGCAGGAAAATCCTGTCTGAAAAGCCAGCTACTTGTTCTGAAATAAAAACGCCAATTTGTAATTACAAACATCAATGCCCAAACCCACCTGGGCAGGGCTAACAGTGAACAGGTGTCCCTGGTGAACATCACCAAGTCGCTCTGAGAACTGGTTGTATTGTTCATGTGAGAGAGGGAAGTGAGTGAAAGTCACTCAGTCGTGTCCGACTCTTTTCGACCTGGTGGACTATACAGTCCGTGGAATTCTCCAGGCCAGAATACTGGAGTGGGGAGCCATTCCCTTCCCCAGGGGACCTTCCCAACCCAGGGATCAAACCCAGCTCTCCCACACTGCAGGTGGATTCTTTACCAGCTAAGCCACCGGGGAAGCCCAAGAAGACTGGAGTGGGTAGCCAATCCCTTCTCCAGGGGAACTTCCAGGAATTGAACCCAGGAATTGAACCAGGGTCTCCTGCATGGCAGGTGGATTCTTTACCAGCAGAGCTACCAGGGAAGCCCTGTCTTGTTTGAGACCTGGAATAAGAAGAGTGTCCTCTACAGGGCTGAGCTAAGAGCTGCTTGCTGTGATGCCTGGTGGTTTAGGGACGTGGAGTGACATGGGTTAAAACAATACGGACTTTCGAGTCATGGTGCTCTGCCACCTAGCAGGTCTGTGTCCTTGAGAAGTCACCTGCTATCTCTGAGAAAGTGAAAGTGTTAGTTGCTCAGTCATGTCCGACTCTTTGCAACCCTGTGGACTGTAGCCCACCAGGCTCCTCTGTCCATGGGATTCTCCAGGCAAGAATACTGGAGTGGGTTGTCATTCCCTTCTCCAGGGGATCGTCCTGACTCAGCGATCAAACCCAGGTCTCCTGCATTGCAGGGAGATTCTTTACCATCTGAGCCACCAGGGAAGCCCCCTATCTCTGAGCCTGAGTGTCCCACAAGACACAAAGCACTGTCTACTTTATGGAGTTGTGGGAAAGCTCAGAACTGGTCATGTAAAGCATAAGCTGAGGTCTCAGAGTCAGAATGGAATACATGCTGTGTGATTCTCCAAATTTCTCTTTCTCTCTCTGTACATTTAGACCACTAGACCCTCCCCCTCATTCCAGCACCCAGGCATCTGCAGAGTGAGCCCACCCAACTGAGTTCTCATCACACTGGATACACTGATTGAGAGACCCTCTCCAGTAGATGGGCTCCCCACATTGGTGGTACCAACCCTCTGTGCTAAACGCTGCCACACTTGGCATCAGGAGCTCTGAAGGAGAGGCTTATCCACATACGTCTATCAGGGTTGTAGGACACTCGCTTTGACAAATGCTAAAAACAGTGGGACATATCTGAGCAATTCTAGATAGCTGTTTTAATTTGCATTTTGCAAATTACCAAGGCATAAAATAACAATAGTCACTCCCTCATTTTTTTTTCCTGTTGCTGCAAGATAAATGAAATGATTTACCCAAATGTCCACATTCTGCCCTATGGTAAGATTGGTTTTTGAGACGAGGCAATAAACCAACTCCCTGTTGTCGTTTAGTCACTCAGTCGTGTCCCACTCTCTGCCACCCCATGGACTATAGCCCAACCGGCTCTCTGTCCACGGGATTTCCCAGGCCAGAATACTGGAGTGAGTTGTCATTTCCTTCTCCAGGGTATCCTTAGATCCAGGGATTGAACTCAGTTAAGTTAGTTAAGTTGCTCAGTCATATCTGACTCTTTGCAACCCCGTGGACTGTGCAATCTACTCCATCCATGGGATTCTCCAGGCAAGAATACTGGAGTGGGTTGCCATTTCCTTCTCCAGGGAATCTTCCTGACCCAGGGATCAAACCCAGGTCTCCCACATTGCAGGCAGACGCTTTAACCTCTGAGCCAGCAGGGAAGCCCATACCACAGATAAAATCGCAGCAAGTGTGGATCCATTCCTGGTTCCGGCATGGCTATCGTAGGGAAGACCGAAATGAGGAACAGCTCGTTTTGCCCTGATATAATAGCATCTGACATAATTCTGCTCCTAAGCAGTATGGGAGGGTGTTCTCTTTGGTGAGGGCAATTCTTGGACAAGGTCTTAGCTGTGAGTTACCAGCAGTTGCATCCCCCAACAGCAGGGGGATAAGAGCCTGTGTCCCATGGGGGCAATCTGGTAGTGCATGGAGGCATCTGCTCCACTCTTCACTCTCAGGAATTCCCTGATGCCCCAGAAAGCCAACTGTGTATGCAAAGCTCCAGGATGAAGAAAAGATTCCCATCTTTAGACATCAGAGTGGAGGAAGAAGGCAGGTATCATAGCAGGATCTAGAAATAAGGAACTGTGAGAGGATGTCAATGGCAATTATCTTGTCTCAATAGAGCAGTGTTTTGCAGGGATGATCAGCCATCTGAAATTATCCCAAGATGTAAGTGACTGTTGTGACCAAGCACTGTATTTCCTGGTCTAACTGTTGCTATGGAATGATCAGTTTCCAACCCACCTTCCCATGCATCTGTAAGGGCCTTTATGGAGGAGGAACTCTGTGGAATCTGGACCAGCAGTTTCCAAATGAGGCTCCAGGTCTCCTCTCTGCAGTTTCAATGAGAGGAACTCTGAATTTTACCCATTTTATAGGGATACCACATAAAATTTCATATTTTAAAAAGATGCTTTTTCTGCTTAAAAGTTTTTTTTTTTAATACACTGACCTATAATATCTGAAAGAAAAGATTTGCAGGATGTAGAGAAGTCTCTGAGTTAGTTCAGATTTCAGTTGTTCCACTTACTGTGCAACAAGCTATTTAATTTATATCTGAGTGTCAATCTCCTCATCCACAAAGTGGGGAATATATATGAAACTTTTCAGCACACAGAGTTCACTTTCCATTTTCTTTTCTTTAAGAATAGATGAAAGGTAGGCTTCCCTGGTGGGTCAGTGGTAAGGAATCTGTCTGCCAATGCAGAAAACATGGGTTCAGTCCCTGATCTGGGAAGATCCCACATGTCCAGGAGCAACTAAGCCAGTGTACCACAACTATTAAACTTGTGCTCTAGAGCCTGGGGGCTGCAACCACTGAGCCTGCGTGCTGCAGCTGCTGAAGCCCATGGTCCACAGCAAAGCCACCATAATGAAGAGCACACACTGCAGCTGGAAAGTAGCCCCTGCTCTCTGAAACTAGAGGAAAACCCTTGCAGCAACAAAGACCCAGCATAGCCAGATAAATAAATATAAAAGGCTTCCCAAGCAGTGCTGGCAGTAAAGAATCTGCCTGCCAGTGCAGGAGACACCAGAGACTCAGGTTCAGTCCCTGGGTCGGGAGGCTCCCCTGGAGGAGGGCACGGCAACCCACTCCAGGATTCCTGCCTGCAGAATCCCATGGACAGAGGAACCTGGCAGGCTACAGTCCATAGGGTACAGAGTCGGACATGACTGAAGTGACTTAGCACGCGCATGCATGTATAAAAAAAGAAATGCACACACAATCCTCACAGGATTATAAACAAAGAACAGATGGGAGTAAAGAAGGCCTTAGTGTATGATTCCAGTTCAGAGTAAGAAACCATAAAAGAGGACAAGCCCTTGGAGACCTAGAGATAATAACTTACCATTCATATGTGTGTGTGTGTGTGTGTGTTTTAGTCTCGGATTTTTTGTTATCTGAAAGAGATGACGTGTTCATTTGGAGGAGTAACAGGAATGACTGAAGCTAGAGAAATTATCTTCTCTCCATGCCACACTTGAGGGATAAGGCTGACTGTTTTAGGATCCAGGAGGTGGGGCAGCCCAGAAAAGCAGGAAGACTTGGGCCAAGTGCCTGGAACCATAGTCAGGAAGGGAAGAGCCCAGGCAACCAGCCAGCACCAGGACCATCTGGGCCTGGCAGGAGCCCTGGTTGATTGCCCACTTGGTCACAGCAGCAAACTAGATGAAGTATGCCTAGGGCTCTTCAGGAAGCACGTCAGCTGTTAGAATATCCCTAGTGGTACTGAATCCAGTTTCGGAAACTCACTCCCCTCGGAGCATCTGATAGACATATCTCACCCCAATGCAGGTCAGTCTTGGAGGATAGTTCACAGTAATTCCTTTTATCTTATCAAAATTTTACTCACGTTTTATCTGATAACCTTTCCCTCACAAATGCGATTTGAAACACCTGAACATTTGGGTACTAGGAAATATTTCTTTTCTTGGTAACTGGGTACCTCCTGCATCAAAAAAAACAACTGAGGATTTCTTATAAAACTGAGCTCAGAGCTTCTTCACCTTTTCTGTCCCAAACATGCAAAAAGAAAGTAACAAAGAGGAGAGGAAAGGAGGCTGTGAGTGATATAAGGCCAGTGACGTGGTGTGAGACTGTGATGCAAGCTGGTGAGAGCCTGTGACATGGTGTGAGGCTGTGAGGTTGTGTAAGAATTAGTCCTGGAGAAGCCTGCATTGAAGAGGGGATTGAGGACCAAGACGGTGGAAACAGAATGGGTTGGGCTGGGGGGTAGACGGGAGTACTGAGTAAAATTCCTGTCTGGGACCCAGAACTACTGGAAATAGACCCCGTCTCTGGAAATTGCATATAGCAGTCATAGCTTTTTGAGCATGTTATGTTTTAAATAAGGAAAAGAAGATCCAAAAGTAGGGTGGTAAAAGGGTAACTACTTGCTACTTTCTCCTTCTGATTCATCCCAGGGGCCCTTGACACAACCTTACAAAGATCTCTGAGTAGACTAACTTAAAAGCATGTCTTTTGGGAAAAACCAAATGTCACATGTATAAAATCACAGTCTCTGGGAAGTCAGCACTGGTTTTTCGTGGTTTTAAGATGTAATTTTGCCCCATAAGAGACCAAGAAGACTAATCCCAGGGATAAATACAGCAAGTTGCCAACAGTTCTTCAGATTGTATATCCTCTGAAGGCAGAGGCTACCTCTAGGATTCTCACTGAATATGCAGTTCTTAAAGCTGCTGCTGCTGCTAAGTCGCTTCAGTTGTGTCCAACTCTGTGTGACCCCATAGATGGCAGCCCACTAGGCTCCTGTGTCCCTGGGATTCTCCAGGCAAGAATACTGGAGTGGGTTGTTATTTCCTTCTCCAGTTCTTAAAGCAGACGCTTACAAAATGCTTACTGAGTGAATATTGTCTTTTCCTATTCAGAAACAACCAGTCTTTATAAAAATCCCTGTGAGTTTGTACAACTTTTTAATATTGTTCCATGTAAGGACTGGGAAGCAAGAGACCAGAACCAACCTCATGAGATCTTTACTCAGCAGTAACACAGCCTCTATAAAAAAGGGCTAAATATAAATTCTAGGACTGACAAAATATAATAACTGAAAAGATTCACTGGATTGTCTTGACACATACTGGAAGACAGATTACAGGGGAGAAAAAGAATTGGTGAAGCTGAATACATTACAAAAAAATTTTTATTATCTTTTGGCTGCACCATACAGCACATGGGATCTTCATTCCTCAACCAGGGATCAAATCCATGCTCCCTGCAGTGCAAGTGCAGAGTCTTAGCCACTGGACCAGCAGGGAAATCCCAAGCTGAATACATATGGATATAAATTTCCAATCTGAAGAACAGGGGAAAAAAGGATTTTTCATATATTGAACATTAGGCAATAAAAACTGAAAAATAAATGCAGAAAATCCTACAGTTGCTCCAGTTTTCTGCCTAGGTGTGGCTTTCAAACTTCAGTGCAGGAAGAGAGAACTGAGGTGGAGTTCAGTAGATTCCTTGAGTTGAGGAGACAAAAGCTTAGAGAGTGACAAGGGCAAGGGAACTAAAATTCATAGCACAGAGTAATAGAGCAAAGAAAGCTGCATGGAGAGAGCTCTGGAGATATGCACAGGGTCCCCATAGCGTCCTAAGCTGAGGATGGCTCACTGCATGCCTGTTAGAAAACTGCTCAAGCCTGAGGAAAAGAATCACATGAAAGGACTTAGAAGGACAATTCTCAGAGCTCACCAGAACCAGGCATAGTCCCTATTATCATCTGTTACAGTGGGAAACATAATGCGTGGAGTTAATAGGTTGAGGATTCAGGAGAGTTTTGCTTCAATAGTGCAATAAAATTGGTTGTAATATAAATATTGCTCTGGTTCCACCTAAAAAGAACATAAAGAAAGGCAAGATCAGAAAGGATCCAACTCTTACTAAGTAATTGAATAGCATCCCAAAACTAAGCACAATAACATTTGAAGGTATACAAAAGTATCCAGCAACTAACAAGGTAAAATTCACAATATCTGGCATCTAATTAAAAATTACATTAAACGTGAAAGATACAGAAAAGAATCCTGAAAGTGGTCAGAGCTTTTAAAATTTCAAGCACACAAAGAAGAAAAAAAATCATTAAAAAATCAATCATAACTAACCTAGAAGTTATGATAATAACAGAATTAGTAAGCAAGAATACTAAGATATTTTTACTGCCTTCCATATGACTGAAAAAAAATCAAAGAAACATTGAGCAAGTCAAGGAGGGACAGGAAATATATTTTCCAAAAAATAAAACTTTTAATGATGAAAACCCTAATATCTGAGATGAAAAACACAAATAGAAAAGATGAAAAGCAGATTAGAAATTACAGAAGAAAAGATAAGTGAACTTGAAAACAGGAACAGAAACTACCCAAAATGAAATGATATCACCGACTCAGTGGATGTGAGTTTGAATAAATTCAGGGAGAGAGTGAAGAACAGGGAAGCCTGGTGTGCTGCAGTTCATGGGGTCGCAAAGAGTAGAACACGACTGAGCAACTGAACAACAAAATATGAAACACCAAGAAAAAAACTCAGTAAAAAATTATCAGTGACCTTAGGAAAACTTCAAATGGCCCAGCATACATGGAATTGGAGACTCCTAAGGAAAGAAGGCAGGAAGGACAGAAAAAAAAAAAAAAAGTAATAATGACTAAAACTTCACCAAAATTAATAGAAAACTATAATCCTAGTTTCCAAAAACTCAATGAACATCAAGAACAAAAAAGAGAAATATACAAAGGCCATACCATAAGCAAATGGCTTAACCCCAGTGATGAGATCTCCACATTGGCAGCAACAGTTGATTGGTGATAAGGTGATCCTAGTTTCTAGTTTTTTCCCTCTATGTTTTCAGAACTAGCATCACTGCACCACCCCGCCCCAACCAACCTCAGAGGTAAACTGTCCAGAATCGTCTCCCTCTTCTTCGAGCTTCCATGCCAGGTCTCCAGGGGTTCTCTCCTCTGTGTTCGTGAGGCATCAGCACCAACACCAGATGGTGCCTCCTCTTCAGTGGTCTGTGTCCCCGCTCCCAGGGCCCTTCCCTTCTCCAGACTTCTAAACGCTGGCAAACCCAAGCCCCTTCCCTGTGCAACCCTAGCCCAAGGGGCAGGGGCTGCTTCCTATTATTCCCACCTCTGTGATGCCACAGTGTTTTCTTTTTGTCTGTTTGACCAATTCTTTCTGTTAATTGCTGTTTAAACAAGAGAGAAAGATGACTGCATCTTGTTGGGTAAAATAATAAACATTTATGTGTATGCTTATATATTTTTACTTTATTCTTGTTGCTCCCACTAATGTAATCTCAAGGAAAGACTTTGCCAGTCCTCATTATGATACTCACAGCATCACAACCATTCCTGGTACATAGGTGGATAAATATATGAAATTTTTACAAGTTGGAAGTTTGCTATGAGAGGTTATAGAATCCAATTCAAACTAAGACTGCAAAGTGGAGTTAGACAGAGACAATTTAAGTTGGGCCTGGAAGTTCATTTTTACAAAGATCTAACCATTTAACAGTTCATTTTACAAAGATTTCTTGAGCATCTACTATGTATCAGACACTATAGCAGAAACATTTTTTGATCATTTTATAGAATTTCAAAGATGTATAAAAAGGTGTATATGTAAGCCAAGTAGCCAGAGTTGAAACAGGTTGATTATTGAGCTGTTCTCTGTTTCAAACCTACCCCCTTTAGTCTCAGCTTTGCAATTTGGGGCTTTGCCAGGTGGGTGACCAATAGATTCTGCCACAGGGTCATAAGAAGCTAGACAGGGAACAAGGGACTTGCTTCCTTCTGTTTTACTTCCTGTTTCTGTCAACATCACCTTAATAATAGCCCTCCACTTTTTAAGTAGCAATTGATTCCCATTAGGTTCCAGTGACTCCCAAGGGCAGCCTCCTTATTCTCCCTGCGGAAATCCCAGTTTCAGCTGCCTGGCCTGCTGTCCTTAAATATCTGAGTCCCAGCTCCATGGATTTTCCCAACTATTTTATTTCTTTTTACCTTTTATTGGAGTATAGTTTTACACCACTGTGTCGGTTTCTGCTATACAGCAAAATGAATCAGCTATACTTATACATACATCCGTTTTTTGGATTTACTTCATATTTAGGTCACCACAAAGCACTGAATAGAGTTCCCTGTACTATACAGTTGGTTCTTGTCTCATTAGTTATCTATTTTATACATACTGTCAGTAGTGTATGTGTGTCAATCCCAGTCTCCCAGCTCATTCCCATCCTCCTCTTTCTCCCTTGGTATCCATACTTTGTTCTCTATGTCTTTGTCTCTATTTCTGTTTTGTAAATAAGATCATCTATAACTATTTTTCTAGAACCCACATACATGTGTTAATATATGGTATTGGTTTTTCTCTTTCTGACTTTATCCCACTCCTGGGCATACACCCAGAAAGTGAAAGTCACTCAGTCCTGTCTGGCCCTTTGGTGCCCCATGAACTATACAGTCCGTGGGATTCTCCAGGCCAGAATACTGGAGTGAGTAGCCGTTCCTTCTCCAGGGGATCTTCCTGACCCAGGAGTTGAACTGGTGTCTCCTGCATTGCAGGCGGATTCTTTACCAGCTGAGCTACCAGGGAAGCCCATACACCCAGAGTAAATCATAATTCAAAAAGATACATGTTCACTGCAGCACAATTTACAACAGCCAGGACATGGAAACAAACTAAAGACCCATCAACAGAGCAATGGATAGAAGATGTGGTACATATACACAGTGGGATTTCACTCAGCCATAAAGAAGAATAAAACTGGGTCATTCGTAAAGACATAGATGGGCCTATAGACTGTCATACAGAGTAAACTATTTTTTTTTCCAGCTGAATTATTTTCTGGATTCCTGAGGCAACAGCACCAGTCAGGCTGTGCCCCCTTCTGGGAGGTCTGTTTATTTACCAAAGTGGTGGGAACTTTTCTCCAAATTTCTCATCCCACTTACCTAACTCCTCAGATGTCTGGCTCAAATTCTCCCTCCAGCTTTTCAATTCCATGAATTCCACCTCTTCTCTTTGTCGTCACCACCCTGAAGGGGGTTAACTACTTCCTGCAATTACTACCTCTGTGATATTTTCCTTTGGAATTTTATAGCATAAAGACGTACTTATAAATGACACCAATTCTTTTTGAATCAGATTATGCTATACTACACACAGGTTATTTTAACTTTCCTATCCTAATTCCTTTTGCCTTATCTCTACATTCTCAGAGATTTTCCATAAGGGCTAAGCTATAAATGTGCATCAGGAAACTTCCTGGTGGTCCAGTGGTTAGGACTCTCTGCTTCCACTGTGGGGTGAAGATGGGTTCAATCCTCAGTCAGGGGATTAAGGTCCTGCATTCCATGTGGTATGGCCAAAACAATTTTTAACTAAAAAATTAAAAACATTTAAAAATAAATAAGCAAATAATTTAAAAAATAAACACATGTGCATCCATGCTTATGAAATGGAAAAGATACACAATAATTATTATTCTAATGTTTGTCTCACTTTGTCTGAGGGACAGTGCTTTGGAGGAACTGAGAAATGGAAAACAAGAGGCTCTCATATTCCTCATGATTTGGGGAAAATTTACCTCGAGGAAGCTAATCCTCCCCACATATAATATACAGCTCACAGGTTACTGTAGCTCTCTAACAAGGCATTTATATGGCAGCACTTCATGATCACAAATGTGGGGTTTAAGTTTGTTTCTACTACAGGGATCAACTGGACTTGATGGTAGAAGAAAATGTGATGAAATAAGAGAGGTGGAAGGAAGAGAAACAACTGAAGAAAGTAATCTAGAGCAGTGTTTACCCACTCAGAACTTCACTGGAAATCAGTTTAAAAAGGTTAAACAGTTTAAAAAAGGGCCTCTGTTTTTCCCATTCCACTCAACCGTGATCCCCATTCTTCACGCCAAAGGTCCCTTTGCCAGTGAGACAGAAGCCATTTATTAACATACAGCAAATACTGTTTATTGCAGACTCTCCAGCTGACTCATGTGAAAAAGGCACTATGAAAATTAATGAATCTAGATAATCTCTCTAAATGGGTTTATGTTAAAATATACAACATTCTTACATAACATCTGTTTTATATATGTGAAATAATATCACATTTAATGACAAAAATCATGTTTCCAAAAATAACTTTGTTGAAGGTTAGGTCTCTTTCTTTTCTCTACCTAGAATGTTTCACAGGATCAAAATATGTGTAGATTATTTCTTATTATCAGAAAAACTTGACATGGATAAACACATAAGATGGCCCCAATTTGCTTTTAACTACTTATATCAATATTCAGGACTGAGGCCTTCATTACGCAAAATACTGTAACACACACCAATGCAGGCTATTTCCTGTGACAGATTTTGAATGTATGTGACCTCTTTTACACTTGTGCTTTCTTAATATATATGAACACAGTATAGATAATAAGCAGAATATAAACTAAATCAAAATACAAGCTATACAAGGAATTGTGAGCAACAGAGCCGTGACAAATAAAATGTCTCAGGAATGTTCCAAACGTTTCTATTTGTATGTCCAAGGCCTTGTTGTACTTTACAGTTCATTAAATGTTTCAATTTTTTTAAACTGTTGGCATTAAGAACTTTAAATAAATCTAAACAGTCTATCTGTCCAAGAAGAGACCTAAGTAAGCAGAGACTAGCCTAAAGTAAGCTACACCCTGGATGATACACAACACAGTCACAGGCAAAACTAAAAATATTTAGATTTTGAATCATGGGCATATCTATCTTTTTGTTCTGCTGCAATTAATAAATTCACCACTGTCAAAAAAATCTGCTTATGCATTGAGACTGAGATGAAATAATTAATCCATTAAAGGAAACCTCACCTTGGTCGAATATGCAAAATATTTCCCAAGGTCAAAAATTCTGCTTAAAATTTTTAATTTTAATAAAAATAATGGGCCCAGAAGCAAGTCCTCTGCTTACTTAGGTTTGCATTGTTTCTTTATGGTGATAGATTCTGTATACCAAGAAAGAAGAATCTGACATTGCTTTCATGGCTTCTTAAAACAAAGCATGGTGGAAACATGCCAAGAATAATGTAATTTTGAAACTAATTAGTGATGCTTCCCTCATCAAAAGACTCCACTCCTGAGTCGCTTGCAGCAGCACTGATTTTTTCCTGTCGTCTTCGCATGATTTCTTGCAACTCAGAGCTGCCACTGTTATCCTGAAAAACAAACATGGTTCAGACAAGAGGGTTAGTGGTTTGTGAGGCTGCAGATCACATAAGGAAATGGCTCAGGCTAAAAGTTCTCTGTGTTTTTCTTCTCACGTCTCTTGGCGGGGAACTGAAGGCTGCCCTTCATGTGAGTGATGATTTGGACTTCACTAACCTCACTTTTTCACTTATTGTGTCTAAGGACCATTCATTCACCATGCTTTCACTTGAACATGTTAAAGGTAAATCAGTAATGCATGTGGAATGCTTTAGATTCCCTGGGAGAAAGAAGAGATTGTACAATAAGCACAAAAAGATGGTAACTTATCAAAGAATGCTCTTTAGGTCAAGCAAGACACTCATCTGTCTGCTGTAGGGGATTCTAAATCAGGCCCAAAGCCTGGGCTCACAAAACACCAAGTTTCCCCACACCAAAGGGTTCTGACCATCTGACATCTTGTTGGTTTTTGTCCTTTTGAAGTCTGACCTACAACCCCTGTGCACCCACTACAATCCTCTCTCATCAACAGAAGTCTCTGGTGACACACAGGTGAGTAAACAATGAACTAGATACAAGAGAAGGGCATGATGGGAAGGTGCCTGGGGAAGACGCAGAACCTCAGGTAACAAGTCTCTGCCTCCATTCACATCCAGAGGAAGAGGAACAAGAGGCCAGGAGGACATGGGCAGTCAGGGGAAATGACAGCAATAGGGAGTCGGGACTGAAAGAACTTAGAAGTGTTAGGATTATGGAACTTACTTAGCCCGTAGGGAGTAATTTACACATTCTCCATAAAAGCAGAATGTATAATGGTAACTAAACAGCCTGAGGAAAGATATAATCCTGATTCATATTCAACAGACAGAAAGCCTAATATAGGACCAAGCAAGATCAATGTGGTAGGAAAAATTTCCAAGGGAAATATTTCTCCTGACTGAGAATGGTTACAGGGTTGCATGCACGAGGCTATTTTAGTACATTATTTAACAGTTGAATTTACACAATATACCTGCTAGAGATAATTATGTATTGATTTCACACCAAAGCCTATATCCTTTCACTTGAGTCTGAGTTTAATTTTCACGAAAGCTATTAAGAGCTGTGAGATGTAACAGTTAGAAACTACTACCCTTACACAGCCCATGTTAAGTAGAGAAGGATATTGGAAGCTTAAGTATATCCAATCTGGAAAAAATTTACTCTCCTGCTTTCACAGAAACAACTGTAACTAAGGAATTACTTTTCAGGGCTCTCTGCTTCCAGTGGTCCTAATATTTTCCCTCTGATTATTTATATGTATAAGCAGGTCTAGGCTTATCTGATAGCTCAGTTGGTAAAGAATCTGCCTGCAATGCAGGAGACCTGGGTTTGATACCTGGGTAGGGAAGATCTGCTGGAGAAGAGATAGGCTACCCAGTCCATATTCCTAGGTTTCCCTTGTGGCTCAGCTGGTAAAGAATCTGCCTGCAATGTGGGAGACCTGGGTTCGATCTCTGGGTTGGGAAGATCCCCTGGAGAAGGGAAAGGCTACCTGCTCCAATATTCTGGCCTGGAGAATTCCATGAAAAGTATATTCCATGGGACTGTAAAGAGTTGGACACAACTGAGCAACTTTCAGTTCACTAAGCAGGCCTAAGGCACACAGCCACGGTTTTAACACTTTATAACCTCTAACCTGGGTTTCCCTGGTGGCTCAGCGGTAAAGAATCTGCTTGCCAATACAGGAGATGCAGGTTTAATCCCTGGGTTGGGAAGATCCCCTGAAGAAGGAAAAGGCAATCCACTCCAGTATTTTGCCCGGGAAATCCCATGGACAGAACAGCCTGGTGGGCTGCAGTCCGTGGGGTCACAGAAGAGTCAGAGACAACTTAGCAACTAAACAACAGCAATCTCTAACTTGCTAGAATCTACAAACTAAATGTTAAGGACAGGCAAAAATGTTCTGGCCTCTTAGGTCATTTATTCACTTGAAGTAAATAAAATTTCTACAGAAGTAGTTAGCACATATAAAATGAAAGCACTAGGCTTTTTATTAGACATCCAAAAATACATGAAGTTCAAGCTTCATTTTGCAGGCACACTTAACAATAAATTAATCTCCCTAAAAGTGGTCACTGATGACTCCAGTAATAGATTATTAAACCTGATTCAAGTTGAATTCAGCTCTGTATGAAAGGCAAAGAAAGTGACCAATATGGACACAAACATTATTTCCAGAGCTTTCAAACTGCAGTCCACCCTCATGACTAATACAGAAAAACACCACCTTAGGTTGATAAGTCATACCTCTAATGCAGCTTTCTGAACAGTGATTTGGCTAAAGACTCTGGCCCCTTCTGGGCAGACGGTTCTCAGTTCATCTTTATTGAGAGAGAAAAGCTGTGCACCATTTAATACTCCAAGACTATTAACAGTCCTGAGAAAACAAAAGAAAGAAAAGAAAACAACAGAGCATTAAAAATACTGTCTGAACTTGTGGTGGCCAAGGGGCAAGGATGAACTGAGTCTGGCGTTGGCAGATGCAAATTATTACAGATAGGATGGATAAGCAACAAAGTCCTACTGTGCAGCACAGGGAACTATATTCAACATCCTGGGGTAAACCATAATGGAAAAGAATATAAAAAAGAATGTATATAGATGCATAGTTACACCACTTTGCTTACAGCAAAAATTAACATGACACTGTAAATCAACTCTATTTATATAAAAATAAATTATAAATACATACATACATACATACATCACTTCATGGGAAATAGATGGGGAAACAGTGGAAAGAGTGTCAGACTTTATTTTTTTGGGCTCCAAAATCACTGCAGATGGTGATTGCAGCCATGAAGTTAAAAGACGCTTACTCCTTGGAAGAAAGGTTATGACCAACCTAGATAGTATATTCAAAAGTAGAGACATTACCAACTAAGGTCTGTCTAGTCAAGGCTATGGTTTTTCCAGTGGTCATGTATGGATGTGAGAGTTGGACTGTG
>SJYQ01001433.1:0-30446 GCA_006410935.1 Redunca redunca
TTGGAAGAAAAGTTATGACCAACCTAGATAGCATATTCAAAAGCAGAGACATTACCTTGCCGACTAAGGCCCGTCTACTCAAGGCTATGGTTTTTCCTGTGGTCATGTATGGATGTGAGAGTTGGACTGTGAAGAAGGTTGAGCGCCGAAGAACTGATGCTTTTGTGGTGTTGGAGAAGACTCTTGAGAGTCCCTTGGACTTCCAGGAGATCCAACCAGTCCATTCTGAAGGAGATCAGCCCTGGGTGTTCTTTGGAAGGAATGATGCTAAAGCTGAAGCTCCAGTACTTTGGCCACCTCATGCAAAGAGTTGACTAATTGGAAAAGACTTTGATGCTGGGAGGGATTGAGGGCAGGAGGAGAAGGGGACCGAGGATGAGATGGCTGGATGGCATCACAGACTTGATGGACGTGAGTGTGAGTGAACTCCGGGAGTTGGTGATGGACAGGGAGGCCTGGCGTGCTGCGATTTGGGGTCGCAAAGAGTCAGACAAGACTGAGCTACTGAACTGAACTGATAGCTAATTATACACTTTCTATGTATAACACACCTTTATCCATTCATCCATCTATGGACACTTAGGTTGTGTTCATATTTTGACTATTATAAACAATGCTGCAGTGAACATCAGGGTACACGTATGTTTTCAAATTAGTGGTTCTTCAAGTAAATACCCAGAAGTAGAATAGCTGAGTCATACACTAGTTCTATTCTTAGTTTTTTGAGGAATCTCCCTCCTGTTTTCCACTGTGGCTGCACCAGTTTACAGTTCCAGCAATAGTGTATGAGGTTTCCCTTTCTCTGTGTCCTCTATAACATTTGTTATTTTGTGTCTCTTTGATAATAGCCATACTGAGGGGTGTGAGGTGATATCTCATTGTGGTTTTTGTTTGCATTTCTTGATAATGATGTTGAACATCTTTTCATCTGACTTTTGGCCGTCTGTATGTCTTCTTTGGAAAAATATCTATTTAGATCCTCTGCCCATTTTTTTAATCAGGTTGCTTGTTTTTTTTTTTTTTGTTGTTGAGTCCAGTAGAATATTTTGACAACATATTTGATTAGTGGCTCCAAGAGTACAGTCTGCTTGCTTGCTAAATTAGATGAGTTGAAAAAGTTTATTCATCCAGGCTCATGTGGCATCAGGCCTAGAAGAAGGATCAGAAATGGCAGATTTCTTTTCCGAACTATTTTATGATTTTTCACCAGGCACATCATTATGTAATGAGGATAAAAGAATTCTAATTATAATAACTAATATTTTCTGACAGATGTTGAGTTTTAGTGGCAAAGTATTAACTGAAAGGAACCAGTTCTCCATTTTTTTTAATATCAAATTCATATTGGTCCAACTAGGATTTCATATTCAGTATCTTACTTGGAGTATTTTGCCTTTCTAGTTATCTATATATGTTTCTTTTAATGTAGAGGATCATTATGAATGATTAAAAAAACCCCAAACTTGTTACTGCCACTATCTTCTCAATACTGTTTAATGGAAGCATTTTCCAAGGGTTTGCCTTCTGTTTTATTTACTGTTAATTATTATTATCATAATTAAGAAACTATAAGAGCGAATTCTTGCTTCTCACCCATCTATAATCAGCTCAGTTTTCATGTTACTGTCATTTCTGTTGTTGAGGAATTTACTTGCTACCACATTGAAGAGATAGTTGTGATGAAGGATGTATTCAGTGTGAAAAGCTGTGAGGAGAAGGGGCGATTCAAGTTTAGAAGTTTCCTGAGCACTCACTGTCTCCAGACTTTTAAGAATTTCAAGTGACTTTTTATTTCAGGGTCAGGAAACAGTTTAGGTGATAGTTAAACCTTAAAATTACACGTTCAATCTATGACCTAGTAAATTCATATGTGAATTATCAGCAATGAGCGTTATATTCGTTGTTTTTGTAACGTAAATGTCTCTTTTAGTTCATGTATAAACTTATTAAATTAGTACATTTCAGTGGAAACATGAGGCAACTATAATTTTCTGACTCAACTTGTAACATTTTTGTGGTCATTTAAGAATTTCTGATTATTTTGCTGCAGAATATCTGATTAAAAAAATATTTTGGAGTTTGAAACATACATGAAGGATTTTGTTGGCATGGTGGTATACACGTTGTTGTAAAGATACCCAGAGTGAGGTATCCAAAGCGAGGAACAGAATTAAATTATAGCTAATTTACAAATTAAAATAATGTAGTCTGTCTTGGTCTTTAGAAAGTAGGAGTAATGCTTTGATAAAGCCAAAACAATTTTATAAGGTATACGTTAAAAGCAAAATTTGGAAGCTAGAGTGGATGCCCTTTTGTGTGATTGTGTGTGCTCAGTCGTGTCTGGCTCTTTGTGATACCATGGACTATAGCCCACCAGACTCCTCCTCTTGTGAAATTTTTAGGCAAGAATATTGGAGCAGGTTGTCATTTTCTTTTCCAGGGACTCTGCCCAACCCAGGGATTAAATCCGCATCTCTTATGTCTCTTGGATTGGCAGGCAGATTCTTTACCACTGCACCACCTGGGAAGCTGCCAGATGCCCTTTTGCTCAATAGTTATAATATCTAATCGTATGTTTTGCACTCTTAGAAATAAGGAACACTTTATTTCTTCCATGAGTCACTTGAATAGGAAAATATCTTTTAACTTTAATTTGTTATTTATTATTTCCTGCTATCATTTGAATTTTTTTTTTTGGTAAAATTTGGAAAAGGTCTCAAAAAGGTGAATGTGTAAGAAGAATTGAATTGAGCCCTGCTGCTCCCATAGGTATTTCTTCAAATAGAGAAGAAAATCTTTTAGAAAAAGTTACTTGATAGATGCCTGGCCAGTGGGAGATTATTAGCCTGGATTGTAAAACAGTCATGATCCTAAAGAGAATAATGTAGGAAAGAACAAAAGGCCCAACTGTTATTCTTTTTCTAGCACTAACATTCCTCAGCCTCACAAACCTTGCTGATTTTGTGTTCTAATCACATTTTTTTTTTTCCTGTCTCTGCAATATTGATAACTCCAAATGAAATAAATATTGGCTACTGGCTTGGAGACATGGTGGCTAATAGTTAAGAGGGCAAAACTGATAAAGTGAATGCATAAAAATTTCCAAAACATTGGCAAGAAAGACCCATCAGAGAGCAGTGTGAGGGTCAAGGCCACAAGATGTGTTCCCTGGTGAATATGGGGAACTGTGAAGGAGAGGAAAGTAGTGGTGGACAGGTAGTCCAGAGAAGCTTCAGTGGTCAGACTCGTTCAAAGAATGAACGTGGTGAAGGTATGTCTGGTAATGACCACAAGTCAGGCCAGCTTTTCAGGAGACTGGAAAGCCTGGCTGATAACAGAAGATGGGTGACGATGGAGTGGGTTTTTCCTTGATAGGTGTGTGGGATATGTGTACATTGGCCAAGAAGCCTAGAAACCCCCAGGCTGTACGCTGAGTGGGGTGTGAGAAAGAGTATGACATCTGGAATACAAGTACATCTTATGTGCTCTCTACTCTTATTTGGTCCTCTTAACAGCCTGATGAGGTAAATACTATTACATTCATTTGATGATCAAGGAAAGAAGCTTGGGATGATAAAGTAAGTTGTCCAAACTTATACAGCTGGTAGAAGATGATCCTAGGATTTGAACCTGTGCTAAGTTACTAGGCTGTACTGCAAGCAAGTCAGCAGGTTTATTTATCCGTTCCTCGTCCAAGAAGGCTCCTGTCACCATCCTCTCCTCTGCCTGCTTGGATTATGTATTTCTTTTCTTTGTACCCAACACCTTATAAAAACACTATTCCTTAACAATTTTTAATATAGTTTGTACATTAATTATCTCTTCTGCAGTGCTCCAGGCCTCTCAAGGGCACACTCCATGTCTTATCTAGTGCTCAAGTGTTAGTAATTTTTATATCTCCAGCACTTAGCATAGTGCCTGGCACATGATACACACTCAATAAGTATTTACTGATATGTGATACATTGATAATGGAGTATTATCTTTAAGCAGTTTTCCATTGTAAGATTATAGACTCTTACAGGAAGTTTTTCCAGACAACCACGTGAGACTGAAGAATTAAAAATAAGATTTAAATTTCAAACCATCATTTTCTAAATATATGCTGATTGCCACAAGGTCACTATCATGATGTATTATCCAATACCAGTTAAAGCAAGTAAGGATTACAAGTCTTTGTAAAGTTTTATGACTATAAAGTAATAATCATATTAAAATATAATTATTAATAGTATATCCTCTTAGGGCATTTTTCTAGTTATAGTACATTATTTTACATTATTTACAACTGATGAACAAAGAGTCTTCCAGCTTGCTTTTGATTGCTTAGGAAAAATGCAGTTGTGTGCCATAGCAGAGAGCAAAATACCAGATTGTAAAAATTTAGGGATGTTAAATAAAACTTGTAATACTGTTTACCTGTATTCTTGACACAGTTTCACAGCTGACATTTAATAAAGTATTCTGAACATATTTGCAAGTAGGCAATAGGTTTATTTCAAAGGTTTCAATTATATGGTACTTTATTTGCTATATATATTTAGGTTATGTAGAGATGATATCTCTCTTAGAAATTAAAGTCACTAAAAGCACTTCTGAAGACCAGCATTTATTCATAGCTTTGGTAAATTCAACAGTTATGTGAAACCCTAGTTGTTCAAAATACATATTATTTTTAAGTGATTTTACATATACTGTTGACCCTTGACCTTGAGGGCTACAGGCAACAACCTCCCCCCTCCCCTGTGCATATAATCTGTGTGTAACTTTACAGTCAGCCCTGCATTTCCTAGGTTTCTCCAAATCCAATGTTCTGCAGCCTCTGATTCAACCAACTCCAGACAAACTCAGATTGCCTAGTCCTGTAGTATATATTCAGTGAAAAAAGTCCATATATCCATGCAGTTCAAACCCATGTTGCTCAAGGGTCAACTATATTTTTAAATATGTTTTTATTTTTTAAAATGTGAAATAATTAGGTGGAATATTATGCAGTATTTGCTATGAGAAGCAGGTATTTATGCATTTATGGCTCAAGATGTAACATTCCAGATATCCGCAAGATATCAGAAAGCTTGAGCAATGGTTAGTGCTGTGGGTTAAATTTGTTTGTATAAATTTAACTCATAATATGAATTACTTTCCTTTAATAATGAAAAGCTTTAGGGATGTGGTTACTGTATTATCTTATATACTTTATTAAACAAAGGGTATCTATGATTAAATTGTACAATTAACAATGACAGTATAGTCAGTGAGCAGAAATATACAGTCTTGTAATTCTGAATTTTCACTTCTAGAAGCCATAATTTTTAGCTTAAAAATTATAAAAGACACTATAAGATAGCTTCAAAATACCTACATATTTTTCTTCACAGTTATAAAATCCAAAAGGCTTTTAAATGTCATATTCAATGTTTAATCTGTCAGTGTAGGACTCATTGATTGTTTTTGTTGAATTATTCTTTTTTATTTCAGTAGGACTTACTTTCCCAAAATAATGTTTAGTTATTAATAAATAACTCTTTAAGTGATTGAAAACATTGTTTTCCACAAATTTATACATTTGGCCCCCAAATATGTTTAAAGTGTATATATGCACTATATTTGCTATACTACATATATGAAGAATTTCTATGGGAACTTGTCTATACTCTCTAGAACAGAGAGGAAAGAAATATCCCCCCCTGAGAAGAGCTAATCATTTTTAGTGTTATCTCATTTCCCAGATGGAGAAGGCAATGGCACCCCACTCGGGTACTCTTGCCTGGAGAATCCCATGGACGGAGGAGCTTGGTAGGCTGCAGTCCATGGGGTCACTAAGAGTCAGACACAACTGAGCGACTTCACTTTCACTTTTCACTTTCATGCATTGGAGAAGGAAATGGCAACCCACTCCAGTGTTCTTGCCTGGAGAATCCCAGGGACAGAGGAGCCTGTTGGGCTGCTGTCTATGGGGTCACACAGAGTCGGACACAGCTGAAGCAACTTAGCAGCAGCAGCAGCAGCAGTAGCATTTCCCAGAAGATAACTTTCTGTAAGGACATGTGTTTTCTTTAAAAAACAAAAAGGAAATAAAGAGAACTTTATCATAGAGACTTGTTATATTTGTGTTAAATAATTTTTCTCAAGAGTAACTTGCTCAAGGTCGCACTGTCAGGAGCAGAGTTATCTGTACAGAAATTCAGTTTAAGAGGTAATATAAACAGGTATACTAGACATATGTATGCAATAGAAAGAGTTGCTAATAGGATTAGTATAGTGTTAGGGAGCATCTAGCAAAGGTAGTGAATTCTGATCCAGTGCTTAGGCAGAACTTTCCAGAGGAGTTGGGATTCACTAGGGAGGAGAGGAAAATTAGGCGAGTGCTTAATGATCAGGCTACAGAAGTAAACAGAGGCCAGATTTTCAGAGCCTCACAGTGAGAATGTGTTACATATGTCATTGTTGGGGCTTCCTAGCTGGGCTTGTGGTAAAGAACTCATCTGCCAATACAGTTGTTCATTTGCTAACTTGTGTCTGTCACTGTGCAACCCCATGGACTGCAGCACACCAGGCTTCCCTGTCCTTCACTATCTCCCAGAGTTTGCTCAAACTCATGTCCATTGAATCAGTGATGCTATCCAACCATTTCATCTTCTGTTATCCCCTTCTCCTGCCTTCAGTCTTGCCTAGCATCAGGGTCTTTTCCAATGAGTCAGCTCTTTGCATCAGGTAGTCAAAGTATTGGAGCTTCAGCATCAGTCCTTCCAATGGATATTCAGGGTTGATTTTCTCTAGGATTGACTGCTTTAATCTCCTTGCAGTCTAAGGGACTCTCAGGATTCTTCTCCAGCACCACAATTTGAAAGCATCAGTTCTTCAGCACTCAGCCTTTTCTTCTTTATGGTCCAACTCTCCCATCCATACTCAGAAAAACCATAGCTTTGACTATACAGACCTTTGTTGCCAAAGTGATGTCTCTGCTTTTTAACATGCTGTCTAGGTTTGTGATAGCTTTTCTTCCAAGGAGCAAGTGTCTTAATTTCATGCCTGCAGTCACTGTCCACAGTGGTTTTGGAGCCCAAGAAAATAAAGTCTGTCACTGTTCCCATATTTTCCCCATCTATTTGCCATGAAGTGATGGGATCAGATGCCAAGATCTTCATTTTTTGAATGTTGAGTTTTAAGGCAGCTTTTTCACTGTACTCTTTCACCTTCATCAAAGTGCTCTTCAATTCCTCTTCACTTTCTGCAAAGAGTTGGACACAACTGAGCACACACACAGTAATTGATTGTCCTGGTTAGGACACTTGAGAATGAAAAGGAGGCCACTAATGTCTGTTTCAATACAACAGAAATGAAAACCGCTCTGGGCAAACCAGGATGTATAATAACATAGGGAATTTGGACTTTAGGAGGTTAAAGAGTACCCTAAGGGATTTTAAGGAAAAATAACATGATCAGATTTGTGTTTGAGTGATAGAATAACTCAGACTGATGTGTGGGAAATGTATTGGAGGAAGTTTGAGCTTATTTTAGGAGACTGTTTAGTAATGCAGGAGAGTGAGGATGCTGGCCAGAAATTAGAGAAGTAGAGAGAGAAATGAGTAAGTTCAAGATATACTCATGGTGTAGAATCACTGGAGCTTGATGTGTGATTGGATGTGGGTTCAGTGGGAGACATTAGTTGGACATGTAATTGAGGGAAGCAGAGTCAAGGATGACACTAGCTTAGTCAACTTGATTAATGAATGGTGCAGTCATTCACTGAGATGAGGAACATGAGAAGGACTAAGGATGAAAATGAATTTGTATTTTAGTTTTATATTTGTTCATTTAAAATTTCTTTGATTTTTACAGTTTTGAAGCAATGAAAAATTGATAGAGGATTTCCAGGCACAAAAAAGTACAAAGACTTTCTTTCCTGAACTATTTGGAAGTAATTTGTCTGTATGCTGCTCCACTACCCCTAAATCCTTTAGTATGTGTTTCCTGTAAGTAAGGACTTTTGCCTGTATAACCATAACACAACTTTGGAAATCAGGTCATTGACATTCTACATTGACTACCATCAAATCCCAATCAAGTTTGTTGTCTTAATACTATACTTTAGAACAAAAAGATACAGTTCAAAATCACCTGTTGTGTATAGTTGTCATGACTTTTTAGTGTCCTTCAGTTGAGAGTGGCCACACAATCCTTTCTTGGTCTTTAATGACCTTGACATATGAAAATTATAGATCAGTTCTTTTATGGACTGTACCTCTGGGCCTTTTTCATTCTGGGTTCTAGAAGAGAATTAAGCTCTAACATCCTAAAGCATCTATTGTATGAAAAAGTTAACTTCTCTCAATACACCAAAGCAGTTACGAACTGTTCTTGAGAGAGCTGAGGAAATAGTATGTTTCTGTGGTTCAGTTTAAAAAAGCTAAATTATTAGATTTTGACAGAAATACCTCAAAAGTGCTGCTGTTTTCTTCTCACTGAATCCTGTTAGATGATAAACAATTTTGATTTGTCCCATTACTAACGGTTACCTGATTAAGGATGTGTTTGTCAAGATTCTCAGCAATTCAGTTTTTTTCCTTTGGGCAGTTAATATTTTGTGGAGAGGCTCTTTGAGAGCTCGCATGTATATCATTGGTCATTAAGCTTTCAATGTATACATTTTTAGTTCTTTGCTGTTGTTGCTCAGTCATGTCCGACTATTTGCGACCCCATGAACCGCAGCACATCAAGCTTCCCTTCCTTCACCATCTCCCGGAGCTTGCTCAAACTCATGTCCATTGAGTCGGTGATGCCATCCAGCCATCTCATCCTCTGTCGTCCCCTTCTCCTCCTGCCTTCAGTCTTTCCCAGCACTAGGGTCTTTTCCAGTGAGTCAGTTCTTCACATCAGGTGGCCAAAGTATCAGAGTTTCAGCCTCAACATCAGTCCTTCCAATGAACACTCAAGACTGATCTCCTTTGGGATGGACTGGTTGGATCTCCTTGCAGTCCAAGGGACTCTCAAGAGTCTTCTCCAACACCACAGTTCTAGTCATAGTTCTACTGAGCCTTAATTCATTACTATCATTATTTATCTTGATGTTCACATTGTTTCTAATTTAGCTAGTGGAAACTCCTTCCAGGTAGCTTGTGTGTCTCTTGCATTTTTCTATCACTTTTTGACTACTTTCTTTCTGGCACAAGATATTAACAAGTTCATCTTGTACTTTCCCTCCCCTAGCTCTGGAATTAGCTATTTTAGACCTGAGTCTTTTTAAAAGAGAATAATATTTAGAAGACAGGATCTGTGCATTAGGTATGCTCTTTGCTTTTGGAGTATGATACTTGAATCCTGTCTTAGTGAAGAGATTAAGATAAATATACATGTATATAGGAATGTACATACACACCGTTGTGTTTTATCTGTCTGCCTGGCCATGAATGTAGACTGATACCATTAGTTCTAATTTCGCACCTCAGAGTTTCTTCTAATTTTATTCCTTTCCATATACGGTAACCCCCTTTGATGCTGAGAAACGTGGCTCCCATTGGCTTTCTTAGATTTGCTTGTTAATTCATTCTCCCTGTATGTAATGAATCTCTCCGCTTCCATCCCTTCTCTCATATAGGTGTTCTCTTCTGCATGGGCTCAGACATCCAGCATCAGACTGCCCCTCTGCATAGCTGCATAGCTGTATTCTCACCCTATAGGCTTCGCCTCTCCACACTGGACTGACATTTGTGTGATGTTGTCTTCCTCCTGTACCAGGTGCAGTCTGACTCACACGCTGCTCCTATTGTTTCCTCCTTCTATGCCCTTCCTTCCACAAGCAGGGCAGATAGAGGACGATTTGAATTTAGTCGTGAGTGAGTAGAGAAAGGACAGTAGCTGAAAGGTGACTCATTCAAGAAAGAATTGTTTTTTGTAAGATGCCCATTTGGAGGGTGAGGTTAAAAATATAGAAGAGACAGAGATAATTGACAAAGCTACTTCTCTCAGAAGGTAGAAAATAATAGGATCTAGAGCATAATCCTAAGGATTAAAGTACAAGAATCTTTCCACTCCAGCAGAGAGTGGGAGGGAAGAATGGGTTTAATACAGATTTCTTTGAGAGTTTGCCACCTGGAAGAGAAGTGAATTTCCATCCTATGGCTTTTACTTTCTTTGTGTGGAGACTGTTGAGGAGTGATTTAGTTGGAGATTTGAGTAAAGTGGAGAGAGTTCTAAAATCATTGTAGAAAACCAGAGCTGAAATGAGCAAAAACACAGGAAGATTTCTGAGTGGTATGGCAAATCTAATTGAAAATAGAAACTGAAAATGAATGAAGACACTAGCCTGAACAGTTATAGTATTTTCTCAGCAATCCCAGTAATATGAGTGGAGAAGGCAGTTTTTTTCAGTTAAATAGTTAAATAGAAAGACATGGTGAAAGTTGGAGATAACTGACTAGAGAGAGGCTGACATGAAGGAAATAAATATTGAATGTTGAATAGTTCTTTTATAAAATTTATTGAAATATAGTCAATTTACAATGTTATATTAGTTTTAGGTGTACAGCAAAGTGATTCAATTTTTTATATATATATATATATATGATTATGTAGATTTGAATTCTTGCCCATTATAGGTTATTATAAGATATTAAGCATAGTTTCCTGTGCTATATAGTATGTCCTTGTTGGCTATCTATTTTTTAAAATAATTAATTAATTTATTTATTTTTGGCTTTGACGAGTCTTAGTTGTGGCATGGAATTTGGGCTCTAGTTGCAGCTCTTAGACTCAGATGCCCCAAAGCGTGTGGGATCTTAGTTCCCTGACCAGGGATTGAACCCATGTCCCCTGCATTGCAGAGCAGATTCTCAACCACTGGATCACCAGGGAAGTTCCAGCTATTTATTTTATGTATTTGTTGTTCAGTTACTAAGTTGCATCTGATTCTTTGCAACCGCATGGACTGCAGCACGCAAGACTTCCATGTCCTTAACTATCTCCCGGAGTTTGCTCAAACTCATGTCCATTGAATCAGTGATGCCATCCAACCATCTCATTCTTTGTCACCCCCTTCTCCTTCTGCTGTGTCTTTCCCAGCATCAGGGTCTTTTCTAGTGAGTCAGGTCTTTGCATCAGGTGGCCAAAGTATTGGAGTTTCAGCTTCAGCATCAGTCCTTCCAGTGAATATTCAGGGTTGATTTCCTTTAGGATTGACTGGTTCCATCTCCTTGCTGTCCAAGGGACTTTCAAGAGTCTTCTCCAGCTCCACAATTTGAACACATCAGTTCTTCTGCACTCAGCCTTGTCTACGGTCCAACTCTCCCATCTGTACATGACTACTGGAACAACCATAGCTTTGATTAGATGGACCTTAAAGTGATGTCTCTGCTTTTTGATATGCTGTCTAGGCTTATGATAGCTTTTCTTCCGAGGAGCAAGCATCTTTTAATTTCATGGCTGTGGTCACCATCCGCAGTGATTTTGAAGCCCAAGAAAATAAAATCTGCCACTGTTTGCTCATCTATTTTCTATGAAGTAATGCACCTGGATGCCATGATCTTTGTTTTTTGAATGTTGAGTTTTAAGCCAGCCTTTTCAGTCTCCTTTTTCATCCTCATCAAGAGGCTCTTTAGTTCCTCTTCACTTTTGCCATTAGAGTGGTATCATCTGCATGTCTGAGGTTGTTGATATTCCTTCTGGCAATCTTGATTCTAGTTCGTGATTTATCCAGCCTGGCATTTTGCATGATGTACTCTGCATATAAGTTAAACAGGCAGGGTGACAATATACAGCCTTGATGTCCTCCTTTCCCTATTTGGGATACCGGTAGTTCCTCAAAAGAAAACAAATGTGCTGTTAAGAGAAGGAAGAGAATGGATGCTATGGTGGCAGAAACGTGTTTAGCAGTAGTAGATTGCTTGTGTGGTACAGAATTTATATAGGATAGAGCATGATTTGGTACAGAAAGGAAGATGATAAATAAAATATATTTTTTAACTTTTATGTTTCTTAATCACAAAAATCTACATTATAAAAATAATTAAAACTATGCCCTTTCCCACATCTTTAGTGACTGTGAATCAGTTAGCAAGATATAACAAACAAAGGGGAGAAGTTGGCAGAAGGTGATAGATGGATTTGAAAATCATGGTTTGGACATTTTCTGTGGTTCAGGTCTGTCATGTACACTATGGATATGAAACACATAATGAGAGTTTGTTCTCTTGCTCATAAGTTAAAGTACAAAACAGTGCATTGAAAACTTTGAAGTCAATACCAAGGTTGGTTTTAATAAAAATGTCTCCTTTTGGAAAAGACATAGGTAGCTATTATATTCAACTTATACAATAACTTATACAACTTATACAATACAGATTTTATTATACAATAAAATAAAATCTGTATGATTTTTTTTCTAAAATCTCTTTCCATGATCCCTACATTTATGAACTGACTTGTTTTCATTATCATTGTTCTTTTCATTGTCCATTATTCTTGAGACAGTGTGTAACCTTCTTCCTCTCAAAACAACCCCTCCCAGCCTACTTTCAAAAGTCAACATTTAAGTGTAAACAGTTTATTGAATAGACTGTACTTTGTGGATATTAACACAGTGATGTTTTTATTTTTCTCCAATCACAATTCCCAGTAGTGCTATATAGAATCTCCCAAAACAATTTCTTGGGTACATTCCACAACTTTCTCATCACTTTCAGTTATTAAAAAAACAAAGCCAAGCCAGTCTAATTTCACTCCTGTGTAAAAATCCAATCTCAAATCTGATTCAAATATAATCCTTTCAATTCCCTCTGCTATCATCTAACTCCTTTGTGTGGAGGGTGGGAGAAGGAAGGAAGAATATGAGAGATGGCAGGGGGTGCCATTGGAGATGAAGAGTGCTCCTCCCCACAAGCCTGTGCCTGATTCTGTTGCTGCTTGTGGCCTCTGAGGATGTGGTGGTCTCCTCATAACTTTGTGCAATTTTTATAGTTGTTTAGCTTTACTTTGGGCTACCACATCACTGAGGATGACCTCCAGAGGGAGCACTTATGTCTTCCTGTAGTCTTGCCTTTGATCCACATCCCAACCATATTTCCTCTCTTCTCTATATTCCTTCCTAAGGTGTCAAGGGCTTCCCAGGTGGCACTAGTGGTAAAGAACCTGCCTGCCAATGCAGGAGATGTAAGAGACGCAGGTTCGATCCCTGGATGGGGAAGATCCCCTGGAGAAGGGCATGGGAACCCACTCCAGTATTCTTTCCTGGAGAATCTTATGGACAGAGGAATCTGATGGGCTACAGTTCACAGGGTTGCAAAGAGTCAGATACGACTTAGCAACTTAGCATCTTAGCATGCATGCATGCTAGGTGTGAAACATGCAAGTTCTTCTCTGCACCCTCCGAAAGATGAGGAAACCTGTAATAGGTTGGAGACTTCCTTACCTTCTTTTTAAGTTCTCTATAACAGTCTCTTTTTATTCCTTTCCTGGGCTCAGCCAGCAAGTCCTTGTCCTTCAAAATCTCCAGAAAAGAAACAGGCACAATCTTTGGTGTTCAGATATGTTCCCAAATTCCAGAAGACACGAGTCAAATTCTTGCCCAGACTCCTTCATGAGACTCACTGCACTTTGAAGGCAGGCATCAGGTTGGTTCCCGACTCTGCAAGTCTTCAGCTGGGAAGCAGGGATTCAATCTTTCCTCCTTGCCAACACTCACATTCTGTGTTTCATTGAAATTCCTCACTCACTTGGCTTCAGGGGCTTGGTGGTTGGTAGTGGTTTAGTCTCTAAGTTGTGTCCAACTCTTGTAACCCCATGGAATGTAGCCTGCCAGACTCCTCTTACCTCTGTCCATGGGATTTCCAGGCAAGAATACTGGAGTGGGTCACCATTTCCTTCTCCAGCGGATCATCCTGACCGAGGGATCAAACCCTGGTCTCTTGCATTGCAAATGGATTCTCTACTGACTGAGTCACCAGGCAAGGCCTTCAGAGGCTTGAGGGGAAATATTTTTCTGCCCACCTAGGACTGAGATACCAGTTAGCAGGAGCAGAGATGGTCACTATGCCTCTGAGGTTGTCCTTTGGGAGACTTTGGACCCTAGTAATTGGAGAAGCCTTTAAAAGCATGAAATCCTTGTGCCTTTTTGTTATCACTTTTCAGTGAGGATAACTAATTTCAAGACAACAGGAAAAATCCAATTCAACATTCTGTTATTATAAAACTAGAGTAAATAGTAACCTTTATTCTTAGTTGATACTGCAGTTTACAATGATAAGAAAAACATGCAGACTCTAGCCCATAAGTTATGGCAAACCAGATCTTTTCAGTGCCTCAGATTTTTAGTTAGGTATGTTTGAAACAGCATCGATTTTCCAGTCATCAAAAATATTACTTATGAAGAATATTAATAGTTTTTTCTGGCTTCCTATTGGAATATGGCAGGTGACAGTGAGGGAGGAGTTAGGCTTATTATTAAATCACTGGTCAGTCAAAAATACAGCTCAGTGACAATGTTTAACTATTTTTATTAGAAGGGCTTTCAATATAATAAGCAGAATCAGCATCAACTGAAAAAGAAATAGATCTTCATTTAAGACCTTTGAAAGGCAATTTAAAAAATTTAACTAGATGTTAAAAAATGTATTTGTTAATCTTGCACCTCATAGTCCCCTTAAGAGAGGTTTGAATAGGGAAGTATTTTAGGTTCTGGCTTAAATATGAAGATGATTTTAAGTGTTCCCAGTGGCTAACAAATGTAATGATAATCATTCCCAGAGTGGTACTGTCTTCAGACTTTCTCAGCTGAATTCTTTTCTGAGTGACAGTTCTGCTATCCATATCTTTCTTGTTAAGAATTCAATAATGGACTAGGTTGATTAGAGATAGGTAATCTTACCTTATAGTAATCATCCTTCTGTCAGAATAAATTAACCTTTTTAGCTCCTATTTTCTGGAATTCCCAGCCTCTGTAGACTGTCTTCTCAAGGCATTAAATAGCCTCATAAAACTTTAAACTCATTTGAATTTAGAAATCCCCATTGCTGATAGAATTATTAAACGTGATAATCAGAGATTTACTCTGAGATCATTGAAGGTAACCCTAATTCAGGCATGTCACAGCCTTGATCCTTCCTAGCTGTGTGATCTGGGGAGATCCAGTGATCATTTCTGGGTCTTCATTTCCTGACTTAGAGAATAGGGATAAGTTGTAGCCACTTCAACTTGTGCAAATCAAATGGGAAAGCACCTCCAGTAGATTCTCAGAGCCCTGCTGAAATGTTTGAGATTGTGAGGATTGTTTTGAAATGTGATCAAGTCAGAGGACTTCACTTTTTCCTCTGTTGATGTTAACTGATCCCTGATATCATGGAGTCTTCCCCTGGCTCCCCTGTATCCTTGGCAGGGAGAAAAATAATGGTGAACAGCTGTGTGAGAGAGGATTCTCTCCACCTATGGTTCCCACAAGTCTTTGCTATATGTGTAGGTCAGGGACCAAATGTGTCATTCCATCAGAGACTAGAGCTTGTTGGGTCATCTATGCCAGAGATTCATGACACCCTGTGACAATCGCACTGAAAATTACCATGCCCTGAAAAAAAATCTATTAACAATTTGTACATATAAGTTCCTCTGCTTTTTTTTTTTAAAGACAAAATATTGCTGTGAATTTCATCAGAAGTAATTTGGGATCTATTCAAACGTTTGGCTTTAATTAGGAAACAGGAAAATATGTCAAAACTAGATCCCATTTGGACAAGATTTGTTTATCCTTCTCATCTTGAGTTTAAGCCCCAAATCCTAGTTTTGACTAGTTCTTAAGTGTTTTCTCCAGATTTGGGCAGAGCCTTTGGCTTATTTAGATACAGATGCAACTTAGTTCGGTGTTGGATAAGAAGGATGGTGGCCTATGCATATCAGCCCCTCAAAATGGAGAGCAGGAGAAAGTCACGGGGTATGTAATGCTGCCTGTGTGGACAGAGGGGCTCCACTAGTGGGTGAGTGAGTTCTTTCTGAGGTGGAAGAAATGCCATTCCTTGGAGCTGCTCCTGAGCAAAGAATGGGTGTATTTTTAAAAAATGCTTTGACCAACTACTGGTGAATAGTTGTTAGTACTTGGGTTTCCACATAGAGCCCTTTGTTTTGGTCACTTCCCTAAAGAGTTGGTAAGCAGATTTGCAGGTAGAATTAAGGAGAGGGCTGAGTCTGGGAGTATTTATGAGGAGAATGGAATAAGAGATTCTGAGGAATGCTGGGGGCAGTGAGGAGCCAGTTTGTTGGGCCCTTTACAGAGGGAGTAAAGGAAAGCAGCCACTTGGTTTAAGAAAGACACTGAAAAACAAGCATGTTTAATAAAGAGATTTTTAAAATTAATTTTTCGAATAGAAGGTAGAAACACAGGTTTCAACAGAAGTATAAAAACATGGACCATAAAGTTTCATTAATAACCTGGTCCCTTAGTGTTCACCCCTCTCTCCACCAGGAGACAACCATTGTTTTTTTTTTTTTTTTTAATGTAAGCTTGCAAATTTCTTTATATGCATAAAAGCAAATATGAATATTGATCATTAGCTTCCTCCTCTGCCTTTTTTAAACACCAAATATAGGTTATTTCATTGTTTTGTACCATTTTTTTTTTTTCATTGTACTATATACTTTGGATGTACTTCCCAGGTGGGTCAATGGTAAAGAATCCGCCTGCCAATGCAGGAGATGTGGGTTCAATCCCTGGGACAAGAAGATCTCCTGGAGGAGGAAATGGCAACTCACTCCAGTATTCTTGCCTGGAAAATCCCATGGACAGAGGAGCCTGGCAGGCTACAGTCCCTAGGGTCACAAAAAGTAAGACATGACTGAGCATGTGTACATAACAACAAATATGTTTTGCACATCTTTCTTGTCACCACATAGAGAACTTTATGATTCTTTTTATTGTCCTACTACATTCCATTTTATTGATATATCATAATTAATCTAACCTATTTGTGGATATTGGGTTATTTCTAATTGTTTGAATTTATAATAGTGAGTAAACTTATATAGAGCTTGAGGTTTCCCAGGTGGCACTAGTGGTAAAGAACCTGCCTGCCAATGCAGGGGACATAAGAGATGCAGTTTTGATCCCTGGGTTGGGAAGATCCCCTGGAGAAGAAAATGGAAATCCACTCCTGTATTCATGCTTAGAGAATTCCATGGACAGAGGAGCCTGGTGGGCTACAGTCCATGGGGTTGCACAGAGTTGTACACGACTGAAGCAACTAGAGCCAGGCATCCTGGAATGTGAAGTCAAGTGGGCCTTGGGAAGCATCACTACGAACAAAGCTAGTGGAATTCCAGTTGAGCTATTTCAAATCCTGAAAGATGATGCTGTGAAAGTGCTGCACTCAATATGCCAGCAAATTTGGAAAACTCAGCAGTGGCCACAGGACGGGAAAAGGTCAGTTTTCATTCCAATCCCAAAGAAAGGCAATGCCAAAGAATGCTCAAACTACCGCACAGTTGCACTCATCTCACACGCTAGCTAAGTAATGTTCAAAATTCTCCAAGCCAGGCTTCAGCAATACATGAACCGTGAACTTCCAGATGTTCAAGCTGGTTTTAGAAAAGGCAGAGGAACCAGAGATCAAATTGCCAACATCCGCTGGATCATTGAAAAAGCAAGAGAGTTTCAGAAAACTATCTATTTCTGCTTTATTGACTATGCCAAAGCTTTCGACTGTGTGGATCACAATAAACTGTGGAAAATTCTGAAAGAGATGGGAATACCATATCACCTGACCTGCCTCTTGAGAAATCTATATGCAGGTCAGGAAGCAACAGTTAGAACTAGACATGGAACAACGGACTGGTTCCAAATAGGAAAAGGAGTATGCCAAGGCTGTATATTGTCACCCTGCTTATTTAACTTCTATGCAGAGAACACCATGAGAAACACTGGGCTGGAAGAAACACAAGCTGGAATCAAGATTGCCGGGAAAAATATCAATAACCTCAGATATGCAGATGATACCACTTTACTGGCAGAATGTGAAGAGGAGCTAAAAAGCCTCTTGATGAAGGTGAAAAAGGAGAATGAAAAAGCTGGCTTAAAGCTCAGCATTCAAAAAACAAAGATAATGGCATCTGATCCCATCACTTCATGGCAAATAGATAGGGAAACAGTGGAAACAGTGGCTGGCTTTATTTTTTGGGCTCCCAAATCACTGCAGATGGTGACTGCAGCCATGAAATTAGAAGACATTTACTCCTTGGAAGGAAAGTTGCGACCAACCTAGAGAGCACATTGAAAATCAGAGATATTACTTTGCCAACAAAGGTCTGTCTAGTCAAGGCTATGGTTTTTCCAGTAGTCATGTATGGATGTGAGAGTTGGACCGTAAAGAAAGCTGATTGCAGAAGAATTGATGCTTTTGAACTGTGGTGTTGGAGAAGACTCTTGAGAGTCCCTTGGACTGCAAGGAGATCAAACCAGTCCATCCTAAAGGAGATCAGTCCTGGGTGTTCATTGGAAGGACTGATGGTGAAGCTGAAGCTCCAATACTTTGGCCACCTGATGCGAAGAGCTGCCTCATTTGAAAAGACCCTGATGCTGGGAAAGATTGAGGGCAGGTGGAGAGGGGGATGGCAGAGGATGAGATGGCTGGATGGCATCACTGACTCAATGGACGTGAGTTTGGGTAAACTCTGGGAGTTGGTGATGGATAGGGAGGCCTGGCGTGCTGCGGTTCATGGGGTTGCAAAGAGTCGGACATACTGAACTGAGCTGAAGCAACTTAGCATGCCATTTCATATAGAGCTTATTTTGCATTAGCACAAACATAGCCACAGAAAGAATTCCCAGTTTTGGTATTGTTGGACAACATATATGCAGTTGGAATTTTTGATTGACTTTGCTACATTTCCCTCCTAAGGAGTTGGACCAATTTATACTCCCAACAGAAGTAAATGAAAGCCCTTGTTTTTCCTAAGCTTTGCCAATGCAGTGTATGTCAGATTTTTAGATTTCCACAAACCTGGTAAGTAGCAAATAGCATCTTGGTGTCTAGGGTTTTTTTGTTTTGTTTTATCAAGTTCAGTTTTTCAAAAACTTCCAACTATCTCAAACTTTTAGAAAAGTTTTTTTTTTTCCCTATTTGATAGTAAGTTTCTGACATGATAACTCGTGCACTCTGGAAAACCTTATGTATATATTTTACAAACAAGTACATTCTTTTTATAACCAAAATAAAACCATCAATCTCAGGGCAGTAGCTTTGCTACATAACTACCATCTAACCCTCAGACTCCATTTATGTTTAGCTTATTATCCATAATGTGTCCTTTATAGAAAAAAATATCCAGTAAGAATCACGTGCTTAGCTGCTCGGCCTCTTTAACCTCTTTCAATCTGAAATGGTTCCTTCCAGTTTCTTTACCTTTCATGATCTTGAAAGGCCAGATAGTTTGTAAAATTTCTCTTAATTTGGGTTTGCCTGATGTTTCCTTTTGACTCAACTCAGATTATACATCTTTGGCAGGGATATCACAGAAACAATGTGGTGTTCTCATTGTAACCTATCAGATGGTGTATAATTTTGAGTTACTGCATTAATGATGATGTTCATTCTGGTCATCTGATTGAAGTCATTGTTGCCAGGATTCTCCATTGTGAATTTAATCTTTTCCTTTTGCAGTTGCTAATGTCTTGTGGTAGGGTCCTTTTGAGATTATATAAATATCTCTTTCAGTATTAGAATTTGATTTTACTAATTTGGTTCTTTTAGTTATATCACTGTGAACTTATTTGTTTCTATTATATTGAATAGATCATAATCTGTTACTGTCATTATTTATATTGTTGGTCAGATTACCCTAGGTTTGATGAGTGGGTGCTTCTTCAAGCTGGCTCCTCTGTCCTTTTGACTTACTTCTATTGTTCTGTGAGCATTTCCTTGTTTTCTGATTCAAAGAGATGTTCCAGGGCCACCTTGTACTTTTTCTGACCCAGACTTGGAATTACTAATTTCTTCAAGGAAGCTTTTAGCAGAGAGTGGTGTATGGAAGTTAAGATCTGGTGCTGGGTGTGCTCCTTCCTATTGGGGTGTCTCTGTTCCTGGGCCACCTTAACAGACACATATTCACATCTGTATTTATTTATTTACTTCTATAGTGAAAATTATGAGTCTGTACCATGCTTTCAATTCTTACCTGACACCATGGGATCGATTTTAGTTTTCTCCCTTTGTATCTTTTTAGTTCCCTTCTCTGACAGTGAGAAGCTAGCTCTCATTATCCTTACAGATTTCCCTAATTGATCATTCCCTGTGTGTAAACATCTCATGCACTGCTTCACTCCCACGTAAAGACTTGCCACTCTCCACGTGGGCTTTGTGCCTCCCCTTCCATTTCCCACTCCGCATCCCCCATCTCCCAGAGAAGTTCTCTTTGCTCCTCCTCAAGCTTTTAAGTGCAGTTTTAATTTATATTCTTTTTGTTGTGAGTGAGGTTGAGCAATTTTTAATGAAGAGTGCCAATATAAACCCTATCTTCATTTCCCATACAAAATGTTCAGTAAAATCAACATTGCCCAATAGTATTTTTGTTTAAGTGAATTATTTAGTAGTATTTGAATCAGAGCTGAGTTTTATGTTCAGCTGCACAGAGTAAGTGCAGTTATTTAAATAATTTATTCACTTAACAAATTATTTGTTGAAATCAAATCACTGTATGTTCCAGCCACTCTTCTAGGCACCGAGGATCACATGGTAAAAACAGAGAGATAAATCGTCTGCCCTCATAGAATTTATATTTTTAACAGTGGACTCAAATAATGAGCAAGTTAACCTATCAGCTTAGAGTGTAATTTCCAGTAGTGAAAAAAGCTAAAAAGAGAATAAAGCATAGTGACAGCATCTACTGTTGTAGGTGCCAGAGCAGCAGGGAAGCCTCAGTGGACACCCAGTGACGGAATGAAAGAAATGTTTTGTGTATAGATCCCCAAGGATCAGCATCTGGTGAATCATGTCCACCTGGAAAGAACAAGCCAATTTCTGGGTTTCAAAGCCTGGATCAGAGAGCCAAACCAAATAGGAAGCAAGCTACTCCATAGTCTGTAGACATCTTGCTAATTAACTTTGGAGTCACTTCCCCCACGTAGGCCTGTGGAATACGGCCTTCTCAGCTTCAGTTCTAACAAAAACATGAGAGGCAGCAACTTCATAAGTAACCAAAAAAATCTTTGTCTTGAAATTCTTTTAAACTTATTTCTAATCTTGATGACATCATTCTTTCAGGTTAGGGGATGTTACTTCCTTCTTACAGATGAGGAAACTGAGACTTTTAAAGATCAATAATGTACTCAGTATTATGCAGCTAGTGAGACATTGAGCAGTGATTAGCTCCAAAGCCCAGCTCTTCCAGCTGTTGACAAGGGTCAGACTCAGTCAAGTTATTTTTTGGGAAGTGCTGTGCAGAGGCGGTTCCCCTATGATGTAAACTAGGACCCTAAATAAACCAGGATTCTCTAGACAATGGGCCTCATGCTAAAACTTAATTAACATCCTCTGTCAAGTAGATCTGTTTCCATTTCAATTATGCTAAAATATAAACAAATTTTTATTCATCTTTTTAGGTTGAGACTTTATCCTCTAATGTTAAGAATCAAGGGTATATTTGATGATTAGATATATACTTCCAATAAACTAAAAGTATACATTCTTATAAGAAATAAAAATGCATAATATTATTTCACAGCAAGTACAACTACCCCACCTGATACTCTTATAAATGTATGTCTCTGTACTGTATTTTACCAATGAGATCACAGATAAATTCACCCAATCAACTCAGCAAAGCCCTGATCACAGATCAATTACTTAAATAGAGTTATTTGGATTAGATATGAGAACTCAGTAATTAAACTGTGGAGATGGTTAATATTATACTTGAAAGCATCAGATAATTAATAAAACAAACTTCATAATTGGGGAACAAGTTAACAATATTATATCCATCAAAAATCAAGTTTTAAAAAAACCCAGAAAAGGTAATAAGAGCAAAATAGTTGAATTGCTTTGTTTATAATGAGAAAGACGTGTCACTGTGGAAAAGTGAAATTTGCCTCTTCTGGGCTTTAACCTAAACATGGGAGAGTGTTATCTTACCGGTCATTTGTGGTCACTTGGCAGTTCCTGCCTGGAATGATGTATTGAGAGACTGAATACTAATCAGGTTGTTTTTTGGTCGCTTAGTTGTGTCCGACCCTGTGACCCCATGGACTGCAACACGCATGCCAGGCTTCCCTGTCCTTCACTATCTCCGTGAGTTTGCTCAAACTCATGTCCATTGAGTCAGTGATGCCATCATCCAACCATCTCAATCCTCTCTCTTGCTTGGAAAGGTGAATGAGTGGTAGCTTTGATTTTGCCTGGGACTGCACAGATCTTGAAGTCACTGCCAAACTAACTCTGCAGTGGCAACTTCAGAACACAAAGTAAGCACTAGACCTAGAAATGCTCGACACCCAAACTTAATGTATAGTCAAATAAATGGTTTAGTCTAGCACCTACCAGCCTTTAAGAAGAGCTTGTCAGTATACTCTTTCCTGTTGAAAGGAAAGAGTTGGAGAAGTCTCCAGTGCTGGGGGAAAGGAAATCAAGACTGTGTAAGGAGATGGCCTGAGAGATGGAGGTGTTGCTAGGGTCTTCAACAGCTGTGGCCTCTACCAACTGGCATCAAGGCCCTGGTTACAGCCCAGGCAGGAGAGGCATGTGGAAGTGGAAAGGAATTCTGCTCAGGAAAACTAATAAATCATGCCATCATAGCAGCATTAGGTGAAAAGAAAAGAATCACTTGGCAGTAGCTTTTTCAACACAGAAGCAAAATGTATGTATGTTTTTGGGGAGTGATATTCAAGAAACTATTAGTACTTGGGTACAAGTGGGGAATAAGTTCCATAAGCCTGATTTTTCACTATGTACCTTTCTGTTTGAAATTTTAAATCATGCATGTATACTTTTTAATTGTAAAGAACAAGTTTAAAGTTAAGACTTTTATTTTCTATATATAGAGGACTTAACAGCAGTGTGTTCACTCACCTAGAGCCAGACATCGTGGGGTGTGAAGTCAAGTGGACCTTAGGAAGCATTTCTATGAACAAAGCTAATGGAGGTGATGAAATTCCAGTTGAGCTATTTCAAATCCTAAAAGATGATGCTATTAAAGTGCTGCACTCATTATGGTAGCACATTTGGAAAACAGCATTGGCCACAGGACTGGAAAAAGGTCAGTTTTCATTCTAATCCCAAAGAAGGGCAATGTCAGAGAATGTTCAAATTACCGTACAATTACACTCATTTCACATGCTAGCAAGATTATGCTCAAAATCCTTCAAGCTAGGCTTCAGTAGTACTTGAACTGACAATTCCAGATGTATAAGCTGGATTTAGAAAAGGCAGAGGAATCAGAGATCAAATTGCCAACGTACGCTGGATCATAGAAAAAGCAAGGGAATTCCAAAAAAACATCTAGTGCTTCATTGACTATGCTAATGCCTTTGACTACATGAATCACCGCAAACTGTGGAATATTCTTAATGAGATGGTAATACCAGACCACCTTATCTGCTTCCTGAGAAGCCTGTGTGCAGGACAATGAGCAGTAGTCAGAACCGGACATGAAACAATGGACTAGTTCAGAATTGGGAAAGGAGTACTTCAAAGCTGTGTATTGTCACCCTGCTTATTTAACTTCTATGGAGAGTGAAGTGAAAGTGAAAGTTGTTCAGTCGTGTTTGACTCTTTGTGACCTCATGGACTATATATATACAGTCCATGGAATTCTCTAGGCCAGAACACTGGAGTGGGTAGCCTTTCCCTTCTCCAGGGGATCTTCCCAACCCAGGGATCCAACCCAAGTCTCCCACATTGCAGGCGAATTCTTTACCAGCTGAGCCACAAGGGAAGCCCAAGAACTCTGGAGTGGGTAACCTATCCCTTCTCCAGTGGATCTTCCTGACCTAGGAATTGAACCAGGGTCTCCTGCATCGCAGGTGAATTATTTACCAACTGAGCTATTGGAAAACATCATGCAGAGTACACCATGCGAAATGCCAGGCTGGAAGAAGCACAAGCTGGAATCAAGATTGCCGGGAGAAATATCAATAACCTCAGATATGCAGATGATACCATTTTACTGGCAGAATGTGAAGAGGAGCTAAAAAGCCTCTTGATGAAGGTGAAAAAGGAGAATGAAAAAGCTGGCTTAAAGCTCAGCATTCAAAAAACAAAGATCACAGCATCCAGTCCCACACTTCATGGCAAATAGATGGGGAAAATGTGGAAAGAGTGTCAGATTTCATTTTCTTGGACTCCAAAGTCCCTGTGGATAGTGACTGCAGCCATGAAATTAAAATACGCTTGCTCCTTGTAAGAATAGGTACAACAAACATAGTGTATTAAAAAGCAGAGATATCACTTTGCTGACAAAGATCCATATAGTCCATATGGTTTTTCCAGTAGCCATGTATGAATGTAAGAGTTGGATCATAAAGAAGGCTGAGGAGCAAAGTGAATTATGGTGTTGGAGAAGACTCTTGAGAGTCCCTTGGACTGCAGGGAGATCCAGCCAGTCAATCAGGGACATCCTCACTGACTATTCATTGGAAGGATTGATGCTGAAGCTCCAATACTTTGGCCACCTGATGCAAAGAGCCGACTGATTGAGAAAGACCCGGATGCTGGGAAAAATTGAAGGCAAGGAAAGGGGACCACAGAGGATGAGAATGGTTGGATGGCATCACCGACTCAATGGATATGAGTTTGAGCAAACTCAGGGAGATAGTGAAGGACAGGGAATCCTGGCGTGCTACAGTGCTACAGGGTTGCAAAGAGTTGGACATGACTTAGTGACTGAACAACAACAGGTAAATATCCACTCAGGGCAGACATTTTTCCAAAATATTGTTTCAACTGTTGAAATAGGAATTTTCATTGGTGAATTGTGGAAGTGAGCTATTGCTAACAGAATGATCCTTAGCATTTTCAATATGTATGACTGATTACTTAAATCTGTAAAAAATTATCTGTAGTCAATCAGGATCTATAATAATTTATAGTTTATAATGGTGAAATGATGTATAATATGTGTTGGATCTGATTTAATCCTTGTTTTTAATTCAGTTCTTTGGATTAGAAGTGTTTCTAATTAACTGAAACTAAATCACAACAGTGACTTAATTTATCATTTATGAAGCCTGTGACACATTTTAGCTAATCATAAGCACAGACTTTTTTGTATTATTGATTTTTATTTATTTGTGCTGGGTCTTAGTTGTGGCACGCGGGATCTTCAGTTGCTTAGTAATGGCTTGTGAACCTTTAGTTGTGACATGTGGGATCTAGTCCCCTGACCGGGGATTGAATCCCCTGCATTGGGAGCATGGAGTCTTAGCCTCTGGCCACCAGGAAGTCCCACAAGCAGAGACTTTTAAAATAGCATATGAGCAACCAACAGTGGTTTTAAAATGAATAATAATGTATAACATTCTTGTTTATTAAAATCATGTATATTTGTTTTAGGATACTTGGAAATTGTAGAAATAGTAAACATTCCCCACCTATAAAATTTCTATCTTTTACACCTACATGTATGAGTGTATTTTCTTGCAGCCTTTTCCCTCTTCAGTTGGTCAGTTCAGTTGCTCAGTTGTGTCCGACTCTTTGCAACCCCATGGACTGCAGCACACCAGGCTTCCATGTCTATCACCAACTCCCGGAGTTTACTCAAACTGATGTCCATTGAGTCGGTGATGCCATCCAATCATCCTCTGTTGTCCACTTCTCCTCCTGCCTTCAATCTTTCCCGGCATCAGGGTCTTTTCCAATGAGTCAGGTCTTTGCATTAGGTGGCCAAAGTATTGGAGTTTCAGCTTCAGCATCAGTCCTTCCAATGAATATTCAGGACTTGATCTCCTTTAGGATGGACTGGTTGGATCTCCTTGCTGTCCAATGGACTCTCTAGAGTCTTCTCCAACACCACAGTTCTCCTATATGGAACTGAGAAAGCTGAGTGCACATAGGGAGTGAGGCCAGTGGCTGAGTGGGCAGAAGAGAGCCAGAAAGCAGCAGGTTCAGGGGAGACTTTGAATCCTGGGAGTAGGGTCAGTCCAAGCTTAGCATGAGTACATCCAGTCTCCTTGGGTTCTAAACAGTCAAGAAGGAGTTGGGACTCAAAGCAGAATGGAAGGACAGACAGACTATTCAGTGAAATAGAGCTTTTGGATGGAGAAAAAGGAAATCCTGAATTCAAAAATGAGAAGAGCACCCAAGAAAATAAAAATGCATCACAAAGAGGCTTTCTGGAGCCAAAAACAAACAAAACAACCAAAGCAACCAAATACATAATTTATTAGAGGAACTTGGGGATAAGTTGTTCCCACTGTTGAAATCTGACGTTTTCTGAAAATCAGTTCCAAGACATTTTTCCAACTGCAGAGTAAACAGATAAAGAGATGGGCATCTAGGAAAGCAATTAGACACCTAGAAAATGTGTCTAGAAGTCTACCATGAGACTTATGGTAGTTTCAGAAGAGGAAAAAGGAAGTCAGACAATAATTAAACAAATGAACTCAGTTTCCATAAAATGAAAGAAATGACTTTGCAGATTATTAATATCTCACCGAGTTCCAGGCTGGAGAGATGAGGGAAAGTACTTAGTATATCATGATAAAATCCCAGAACTCCAGTTATTAATAGAAAATGATATATGACTTTGGGCAGAAAGAACAAATTCTATAAGGAGAAAGATCTTGGACTGATAAGAGTTCTCTTTTACCATGCTGGAAGCCAGAAGACAATGGAGTTTCATCTATTGGCACTTCTTAAATACCTTAGAAATATTAATTAATTCATTTATTCTTCACAACAGTTCTGTGAGGTAGATATCATTTTAATGTACTTTTCACCAGTGAGGAAACTGGGGCTCAGAGAGGTTTAGTAATAGGGCCAGGCTCTCATAGCTAGAAAGTGACAGAGCCAGGACTCAACAGAGGCCGTCTGGCTCCAGAGGCACACTGATTTTTTTATCACACCAAAGTAAAATTAAGACTTTTACCTAACATCATACTCAAACATATATTTTTGGCATATTAAAGCCTTACATGTGCATGTAAAATAAAATATAAGGAAATACCTTTCACCCATAAAATAGTGATGATTATTTTAAACAAGACACAAGATTCAAAAAGTACAAACCATAAAGCAGAAGAGATGAAGCTGCCTGGTAGATATTCCTAATATTACTTTATGTACATTTAAAAAGCATTAAAAAGTAAAAATAGGAGCCACAGATGGAAAGAAGATATTTGCAATACTTATTCCTGACTTTCAAAGGAATGGCATTCCAAATATACAAAGAATCATACAAAATTAATAATAGATCAGCAACCTGATAGAGATATAGATAGGTATATGAAAAGGCATTTTATAGGAGGGAAAAACTGGCCACTAACCCAAGAAAAGATGCTTCAACTCACTTGTAATTCAGAAAAATAAAATTAAAAACTCATTGCAATACTATTTCACACTTATCAGACTGGCATATGATTTGAAAATTTTGTTAAAAAATTCGGTGAGAAAGAGAAACAAAGAACTCATACCGTTAATGAGAGACTGTGTCAAGTCAGTGATGTACCTCAAAATGTGGAATTCAGGCAAAGTCTTGTATGGGCCCAAGGAGACTGGGGCAAGAAGGTTGACACCAGCATTGTTCATAATATAAGTATGGGAAAATATCTAATTCCAATAATAAAAGTGTGGATAAGTGATGTGTATGTGGTAGAAAATCTGAATGACCTTTAGTCATATGTGTCAGTGTGTAGCTAAATCCTAACATTATTATGTTAGACGAAAAGGCAAAATGGGGAAGCATCTGTACAATAGAATGCTATATGTATAAAGTTTAAAAATATGCCAAATAATATTGTACCTTGTTCATAGGTGCTTAGATTAAGTGGTAAAGATATAGCAACATGCAGGATCATGATGACATCAAGTTAAGAGTTTATCTCTAGGATGAGATTATGGTGTCTGGAGATGCACAGGAAATTTAATGTTCTGTTTCATATTTTTTTAAGCTCAGGAAAGGGTTCTTAGCTATTTCTACTGTTACTGTCTGTATGTTTTGATAGGCCTGAAAAATTTTACACTTAAAATGAGGGAAAAATTCACTTGTTATTTTTTAAAAGCATATGGCAGTAGGCATTTTCAAAATGATGAATAACATTATAATGAACTTGATTGGATTCATCTTTTAAAAATTAAGGCATCTGTTGAATGGATAAAGAAGCTGTGGTAGTATATACAATGGAATACTACTCAGCCATAAAAAGGAATGCATTTGAATCTGTTCTAATGAGGTGGATGAAACTAGAGCCCATTATATAGAGTGAAGTAAGTCAGAAAGGGAAATATAAATATTGTATACTGGCACATACATGTGGAATCTGAAGAGATGGCCCTGATGAATTTATTTTCAGGGCAGCAATGGAGAAACAGACATAGAGAACAGACCTATGGACAAGGTAGGAGGAGGGGCAGGAGAAGGGAAGATGTATGGAGGGAGTAACATAGAAATTTACAATACCATGTGTAAAATAATAGCCAGTGGGAATCTACTGTATGGCACAGGGAGCTCAAACAGGGGCTGTGAGACAGGCTGAAGGGTGGGGTGGGGAGGGAGAGCTGAGGGAGGTCTAGAAGGGAGGGGACATGGGTTTATCCCTGGCTGATTCTTGTTGATGTGTGACAGAAAACCACAAAATTCTGTAAAGCAATTATCCTCCAATTAAAAAATAAAAAAAAAAGGCATCTCTCAATTTATTTACAGTGGAGAAGAATGCCCTGTATAAAGAAATATGTTTTTAAAAGTTAATGTAGAACAGCTATTTTTTTTTAAGATAAGTATAAAGTATTATTTTACTTCAAAGGACAACACTGTGATTTAAAGTTAGGTTAAAATCTTGATGGAAAATGTACTCTTGGTTTCAATAACTCCTGATAAATACTTATAGTTCAAGTAATGCTCTCTTTCTCCAGAGTGACACATGTATAAATAATTAACCATTTAGTGCTTAAAAGTGAGAAAAAGTGGAAGTTGCTCAGTCATGTCTGACTGTGATTCCATGGATTGTAGCCTGCCAGGCTCCTCTGTCCATGGACTTCTCCAGGCAGGAATACTGGAGTGGGTTGCTGACCTGGGATTTAGTGCCTAAGTAGTATTGTTTTCTTGGAGACGAACAGAGATCATTCTGTCATTTTTGAGATTGCATCCAAGTACTGCATTTCGAACTCTTCTGTTGACCATGATGGCTACTCCATTTCTTCTGAGGGATTCCTGCCTGCAGTAGTAGATATAATGGTCATCTGAGTTAAATTCACCCATTCCAGTCCATTGTAGTTCGCTGATTCCTAGAATGTCGACGTTCACCCTTGCCATCTCTTGTTTGGCCACTTCCAATTTGCCTTGATTCATGGACCTGACATTCCAGGTTCCTATGCAATATTGCTATTTACAGCATCGGACCTTGCTTCTATCACCAGTCACATCCACAACTGGGTATTGTTTTTGCTTTGGCTCCATCCCTTCATTCTTTCTGGAGTTATTTCTCCACTGACCTCCAGTAGCATATTTGGCACCTAATGACCTGGGGAGTTCCTCTTTTGGTATCCTATCATTTTGCCTTTTCATACTGTTCATGGGATTCTCAAGGCAAGAATACTGAAGTGGCTTGCCATTCTCTTCTCCAGTGGACCACATTCTGTCAGGCCTCGCCACCATGACCCGCCCATGTTGGGTTGCCCCGCAGGCATGGCTTGGTTTCATTGAACCATTCAATATCAAAGTTATTCAAGTTTATGTCCCAACCAGTAACACTGAGGAAACTGAAGTTGAACGGTTTTATGAAGACCTACAAGATCTTTTAGAACTAACACCCAAAAAAGACGTCCTTTTCATTATAGGGGACTGGAATGCAAAAGTAGGAAGTCAAGAAACACCTGGAGTAACAGGCAAATTTGGCCTTGGAATGTGGAATGAAGCAGGGCAAAGACTAATAGAGTTTTGCCAAGAAAACGCACTGGTCATAGCAAACACCCTCTTCCAATGACACAAGAGAAGACTCAACACATGGACATCACCAGATGGTCAACACCAAAATTAGATTGATTATATTCTTTGCAGCCGAAGATGGAGAAGCTCTATACAGTCAGCAAAAACAAGACCAGGAGCTGACTGTGGCTCAGATCATGAACTCCTTATTGCCAAATTCAGACTTAAATTGAAGAAAGTAGGGAAAACCGCTAGACCATTCAGGTATGACCTAAATCAAATCCCTTATGATTATACAGTGGAAGTGAGAAATAGATTTAAGGGTCTAGATCTGATAGAGTGCCTGATGAACTATGAAATGAGGTTCGTGACATTGTACAGGAGACAGGGATCAAGACCAT
>SJYQ01001433.1:30655-65515 GCA_006410935.1 Redunca redunca
AGCTCAACATTCAGAAAACAAAGATCATGGCATCTGGTCCCATCACTTCATGGCAAATAGATGGGGAAACAGTGGAAACAGTGTCAGACTTTATTTTTTTGGGCTCCAAAATCACTGCAGATGGTGACTGCAGCCATGAAATTAAAAGACGCTTACTCCTTGGAAGGAAAGTTATGACCAACCTAGATAGTATATTCAAAAGCAGAGACATTACCTTGCCGACTAAGGTCCGTCTAGTCAAGGCTATGGTTTTTCCTGTGGTCATGTATGGATGTGAGAGTTGGACTGTGAAGAAGGCTGAGCGCCGAAGAATTGATGCGTTTGAACTGTGGTGTTGGAGAAGACTCTTGAGAGCCCCTTGGACTGCAAGGAGATCCAACCAGTCCATTCTGAAGGAGATCACCCTGTGATTTCTTTGGAAGGAATGATGCTGAAGCTGAAACTCCAGTACTTTGGCCAACTCATGCGAAGAGTTGATTCATTGGAAAAGAGTCTGATGCTGGGAGGGATTGGGGGCAGGAGGAGAAGGGGACGACCCAGGATGAGATGGCTGGATGGCATCACGGACACGATGGACGTGAGTCTGAGTGAACTCTGGGAGACGGTGATGGACACGGAGCCCTGGCGTGCTGCGATTCATGGGGTCGCAAAGAGTCGGACACGACTGAGCAACTGAACTGAACTGAACTGAAGTATTGTTTGCATAGGATGATGTGGTAGAATGGGTCACAATGAAAGTAAAAACACAAATAAGATTAGCATTAGATTAGTTTGCTGCATTTCCCTGGGGCCAACTCTAGCAGAGAAGGTTTCTGTGTTAGTCCCAGAACTGTGGAGGGTGTTGAAATGCTTTCTAATTGCCCAGTTAAAGCTTTGTTTATATAGCATTTTTTTTTTTCAAGATTCATGGAACATGTTGAGGTGTCAGATATTTAAGAACTCTGTTTGTTATACAAATCATTGAAAGAAAACCTTCCTGGATAGGGAGGTGGGAGGTGGCAGCGGGGGTGTGTCGGACTCTGTGCTGTGCTGTGGTCTGTGGCCTGCTAGGAGAGAACAGGTTTATTTTTAAGGTCTCTTTTTGCTTTCCCTCCACCATGCCTCTCTTCTGTCTGCATCCTAATCCAGGCTCCTGTGTCTTGCTGGGTTACTGTAGGTCATTTTATATGTTCTTTCTTCTATACCCCCCTTGCAGCCTCCCACCCTAATTCTAGTTGGCTTTCTACTCAGAAACATGCAATAGTTACTGGTTTCCCACCAGAGGAGATACTCTGCCTTGTTTTGAAGACGTGCTGACTTTCTCATTCATCTCAATTTGGACTCTGTTTTCAGGTCAGCTACTCACAGAAGCTGACAGAGTTTTCACTGGCCCATAGTAAAATGATAAAAATATGGAAAATGTGGCTAGAATAGGGTATTCAAATTTTTAAAAAATTGAGGTTGTTTTTCTTGCCTTTTTTGTGATCAGATGTTTGTTCTTCATCAAATGCTGGTTGTTGATGGCAGAATTTTGGAAAAGATCTTGCTTGGGAGAAGCGTAAGTTGATGAGTTTGATGGTTGCCTTCTTTCCACCTCAACATCCCTCTTAGTTCTCCCTACCACAAAAACACAATACAGACACACACACAGACACACACTTTCTCTCTCATTTTCCCTTTCACTCACACACACATACTTTCTTTTCCCCTCAAATTTTGTTTTTGTTTTTGCAGGGTGGAGAGATGGTGATCTAGGTTGTTTTACATAATCCATGCTCAACAGTTGTTTATTTCTACTTCTCTGTCCTTTCTCACAGTCATTCCTATTGTCCCAAATATCCTCCTGCTACTTCAGTACAAATTCTCCACTTCCCGTAATGCTCAGATCAAATCGCCTCTCCTTCAGCTAATTTTCTTAATCACTTTGTGACAGTTTTGTCACTTTATTTATTGGTATGGGTATTGGTTGACATAAGAATTTTATTTTTTTGATACCTGTGAAAGAAAGAACTTTGGCATTTTGTTAATACTAGGGAGATTTGGTAAGGCCATAAAAATTCATATAAAATGGTTTCTATTAGTCCTAAATCTGTTGTATATGTTAGTCTTAATGTAATAGTTATGAATAGCATACAGTGACTCTTCACCAGGTATCGCCAGCATTCTGCTTTGCAGGCCTCCTGGTGTTAGGTGTATCCGTGTGACTGCTTTTGGCCATTGAGATGTGAATGAAAGTGGAGTGTTACTCCCAGATGGAAGCTTTTGAGAAACTATAGCAATATTCCAGTTGGCAGGTGATCTTTAGCTTGGCTTCTAGGGGCTTCCCTGGTGGCTCAGACAGTAAAGAATCTGCCTGCAATGCAGGAGACCTGGATTTGATCCCAGGGTTGGGAAGATCCTCTGGAGAAGGAAATGGTAACCCACTCCAGTATTCTTGTCTGGAGAATCCCACAGACAGTGTCCACGGGGTCACAAAGAGTTGGACATGACTGAGCGACTAACACTCACTTTTTTGAGTCCTAGCGTGAGTATGATGTGAAAGAGAGCCCCATACAGCCTTCAATGGACTTGCAGTGTGAGCAAGGAATAAACTTTTGTTTCTTAATCTACTGAGATTTTGGAGGTTGTAGATAATATTAATAAAAGCACAACTTAATCTATCGATACAAATATACATTTTACAAAAATAAAATTTCTAACTTTATTGACAATTTAAAAATTAATCATTTATAATGTTAAATATCTAACATTTCAATATATTCCATTTCTTATATTTAAAAAAGAAGAGAATATTGACACCTGAATCATTTTAATGAGATAAATACCAAAGTCTCAGGATCTCATAGTATCGTTCAGAAACATGTAGAATGGATTTAAAATTATACAGTGGAACACTGAAAGTGGCAAATTGGCAACTAAAATACAGATGAGGAAGAAGATTCATGAGGAAGAAGATTCATATGTAGATTAAAATATTGAGAGCAAAGCAAGAATCTGGTAAGATCTCATAAAGGAGTCTTGACCCTTGAGAAATAATTTTCCTTGATTCTTCAAGATGGTTGTGTATGTAACCACAAAGGTCAGTAAGCAACTGACTCACCTAAATTAACTTTTGAATGCGGTTTTGTTTGCCACAAAGATTTTTGGGAGCTTGGCGCCATCTTCTGGTCAAATGCTAACTTTTCAGATTAAAAACCTTTTTTGACTTTTCAGTAACTACTTTGGTTATACTTTCTAGTAAATACCATTAAGTAAATAAGTAAAAAATTTTCAAATATAAATTTCAGGAACTTATGCACATAAAATGAATGTATGTCTGTACAGTTTTAAGTGAAGTCGCTCAGTCGTGTCCGACTCTGCGACCCAGTGGACTGTAGCCCACCATGCTCCTCTGTCCATGGGATTTTCCAGGCAACAGTACTGGAGTGGGTTGCCATTTCCTTCTCCAGAGAATCTTCCCAACCCAGGGATCGAACCCAGGTCTCCCGCATTGTAAACAAGATGCTTTACTGTCTGAGCCACGAGGGAAGTCCTAAGCTAATGATATTTATATGACAGTTGCAATTTTGAATTTTTTTAATGTTTGTTTTTGAGAACATTACACAAGTAAAACTGTCATTTTTTTCTTAACAACACAAGAGAAGACTCTACACATGGACATCACCAGATGGGCAACACTGAAATCAGATTGATTATATTCTTTGCAGCCAAAGATGGAGAAGCTCTATACAGTCAGCAAAAACAAGACCAGGAGCTGACTGTGGCTCAGATCATGAACTCCTTATTGCCAAATTCAGACTTAAATTGAAGAAAGTAGGGAAAACCACTAGACCATTCAGGTATGACCTAAATCAAATCCCTTATGATTATACAGTGGAAGTGGAAATAGATTTAAGGGTCTAGATCTGATAGAGTGCCTGATGAACTATGGACTAAGGTTCGTGACACTGTACAGGAGACAGGGATCAAGACCATCCCCATGGAAAAGAAATGCAAAAAAGCAAAATGGCTGTCTGGGAGGCCTTACAATTAGCTGTGAAACGAAGAGAAGTGAAAAGCAAAGGAGAAAAGGAAAGATATAAGCATCTGAATGCAGAGTTCCACAGAATAGCAAGAAGAGATAAAAAAGCCTTCCTCAGCAATCAATGCAAAGAAATAGAGGAAAAAACAGAATGGGAAAGACTAGAGATCTCTTCAAGAAAATTAGAGATACCAAGGGAACATTTCATGCAAAGATGGGCTCGATAGAGGACAGAAATGGTAGGGACTAACAGAAGCAGAAGATATTAGGAAGAGGTGGCAAGAATACACAGAAGAACTGTAAGAAAAAGATCTTCATGACCAATGTAATCATGATGGTGTGATCACTCACCTAGAGCCAGACATCCTGGAATGTGAAGTCAAGTGGGCCTTAGGAAGTGTCACTATGAACAAAGCTAGTGGAGGCAATGGAATTCCAGTTGAGCTGTTTCAAATCCTGAAAGATGATGCTGTGAAAGTGCTGCACTCAACATGCCAGCAAATTTGGAAAACTCAGCAGTGGCCACAGGACTGGAAAAGGTCAGTTTTCATTCCAATCCCAAAGAAAGGCAATGCCAAAGAATGCTCAAACTACTGCACAATTGCACTCATCTCACACGCTAGTAAAGTAATGCTCAAAATTCTCCAAGCCAGGCTTCAGCAATACGTGAACTGTGAACTCCCTGATGTTCAAGCTGGTTTTAGAAAAGGCAGAGGAACCAGAGATCAAATTGCCAACATCCTCTGGATCATGGAAAAAGCAAGAGAGTTCCAGAAAACATCATCTTCTGCTTTATTGACTATGCCAAAGCCTTTGACTGTGTGGATCACAATAAACTGTGGACAATTCTGAAAGAGATGGGAATACCAGACCACTGGACCTGCCTCTTGAGAAACCTATATGCAGGTCAGAAAGCAACACTGAGAACTGGACATGGAACAACAGACTGGTTCCAAATAGGCAAAGGAGTACGTCAAGGCTGTACATTGTCACCTTGCTTATTTAACTTATATGCAGAGTACATCATGAGAAACCTGGGGCTAGAAGAAGCACAAGCTGGAATCAAGATTGCCGGGAAAAATATCAATAACCTCAGATATGCAAATGACACCACCCTTATGGCAGAAAGTGAAGAGGAACTAAAAACCCTCTTGATGAGAGTGAAAGAGGAGAGTGAAAAAGTTGGCTTAAAGCTCAACATTCAGAAAACGAAGATCATGGCATTTGGTTCCATCACTTCATGGCAAATAGATGGGGAAACAGGGGAAACAGTGTCAGACTTCATTTTTTGGGGCTCCAAAATCACTGCAGATGGTGATTGCAGCCATGAAATTAAAAGACGCTTACTCCCCCTGGAAGGAAAGTTATGACCAACCTAGATAGCATATTCAAAAGCAAGCAGAGACACTACTTTGCCAACAAAGGTCTGTCTAGTCAAGGCTATGGTTTTTCCAGTAGTCATGTATGAATGTGAGAGTTGGACTGTGAAGAAAGCTGAGTGCCGAAGAATTGATGCTTTTAAATTGTGGTGTTGGAGAAGACTCTTGAGAGTCCCTTGGACTGCAAGGAGATCCAACCAGTCCATTCTGAAGGAGATCAGCCCTGGGTATTCTTAGGAAGGAGTGATGCTGAAGCTGAAACTCCAGTACTTTGGCTACCTCATGAGAAGAGTTGACTCATTGGAAAAGACTCTGATGCTGGAAGGGATTGAAGGCAGGAGGAGAAGGGGATGACAGAGGATGAGATGGCTGGATGGCATCACGGACTCAATGGAAGTGAGTTTGAGTGAACTCTGGGAGATGGTGATGGACAGGGAGGCCTGGCGTGTTGCAATTCATGGGGTCTCAAAGAGTCGGACACGACTGAGCGACTGAACTGAACTGAACTTTTCTTAATATAAAGAAGAGTGTTTTCCAAGGAGAATTTAGATTTATCTATGTTCAATAATACTTAAATTTATATTTTTACATTTCTATAAAAACTTGATCTAGAGGTGGTGTGTGTGTGTTTAATTTCAGAACCAATTTTTAAAATACAAGAAGAAAGGGAAGGTAGCTGTAAATAACTGTTAATTGTCTGTGTTGTATTTAGCCTTTGCTGGGTGCTTTTAGAAGGTGGTCTTGTTTACTTCCCACCACCCTGTCTTTGAGTAGGCAGTGTTGCCTTGGTTTTACTGCTCAAGAAATAAGTCTAAAATGTTATGGACGTAAATGGTGATGTTTGGGGAGAAAGCAACTTTATTTTACTAGAATGATTGTGATTGCTCATTTATTAAGCTGTGCCAGGAACACTGAATCGACAGATTTTTCTCTAATCTTTTTTGTTTTGTTGGAACTGATTTTTGTAATTGTTAGTTAGATGCAGTAGATATCTGATATAATTCCGTTTTTAGGATAGTGAAGGGCACAGAGGTGTTTGTGTTCTTTCCTTTTACGCTTTGTTCACCGCTGTCTCCAGGGTCCAGAGGAAGCAGCAGGCTTAAGTGTAAAGTAGGCATTCAATTTCTGTTTTAACAGAAAGAGAAAAGAAAGGGAGAGATTTAGAGAGAGAAAGGAAAAGAAGGGAAGGCAGGAAGGGAGAGGAGCTAATCCTCTCAGTTCATTCAGTTCATTTCAATCACTCAGTCGTGTCTGACTCTTTGCGACCCCATGAACCGCAGCACACCAGGCCTCCCTGTCCATCACCAACTCCCAGAGTTTACCCAAACTCATGTCTATTGAGTCAGTGATGCCATCCAGCCATCTCATCCTCTTTCATCCCCTTCTCCACTTGCCCTCAATCTTTCCCAGCATCAGGGTCTTTTCAAATGAGTCAGTTCGTCGCATCAGGTGGACAGAGTATTGGAGTTTCAGCTTCAACATCAGTCCTTCCAATGAATACCCAGGACTGATCTCCTTTAGGATGGACTGATTGGATCTCTTTGCAGTCCAAGGGACTCTCAATAGTCTTCTCCAACTACTTGGCACATAAAAGGCGAAGTAGGGGTGTTGTGGACTTGGGGTGGTAGAAGGTTAGCACTCCCTGTAATTTTCTATATGCCATGCATGATTAAAGGGTCCCCTGGTGGCTCATTTGGTCAAGAATCCAGCTGCAGTGCAGGAAACCCAGGTTCGATCCCTGGGTTGGGAAGATCCCCTGGAAAAGGAAATGGCAACCCACTCCAGTATTCTTGCCTGGGAAATCCCATGGACAGAGGAACCTATCAGGCTATGGTCCATGGGATCTCAAGAGCTGAAAATGATTTAGGGACTAAAGCTACTACTTACTATGCACTGTTAAGCACATTATACCCATAATTTCATTAGTCCTAAAACTAACCAAGTGAGCTCTTTATTATTGTTTTCAATTTCACAAATGAGAAAATTATACTTAGTGTTATTTTACCCAAGGTCACACAGCTCACAGTCAAGACTTAAATCTTTATCTGTCTGACTTATAAGACATATTTCTAAATGGACTATTTACTCATTCATTTAGCAAACATTTGCTGGTGTGTCACTCTTGTCAGATAATCTCATATCTTCATATGTAATATGTTTCACCTAATTTGCACAAATCAAATTCTAGATTTTAGCCCTCAATTTTTCTTTCCCTAGGTCTCCATTTCCTCTGCAAATTATCAATATAGTTAATAAAATCAGAAAATTGGGAGTCATCCTTAGCTGTTTTCTAAAACCTCTCAAACCCTAATCTCAGATTTTATAAGATTTTGTAAGGCCTGTCCCCTATCCCATCTCTACCTTCATTTCTCCTCTGATGCTTATCTGCTAGTCATGTGGGCATTCTAGAAATTTTGAGAACAAATCAAGCCCTTGCTTACAAAAGGATTTGGTATGTGACATCATCTTTCTGAAATGCTTCCTTTATCATTTCTCTCAGGTCTCAACTCAAATGAAGCCTCTGCAGAGAAATTTGGTCCTGACAAACCATAATTAAAGTTTGTTTTTTTTTTTTTAAAGATTTCTGAGTAGATCCTTTGTTATTCTATCATAGCAATTTACTCATTTTCTTCTTAGTACTTGGAATAGTATAGAATTATTTTTACCTTCTTTCCTTGTTAAATGCATCTCCCTAATAGACTGTAAGGTCTTCGCATCTTTAAATTTGTCTGTCTGGTTCTTGCTGCAAACCTGTGAGCCCTGGACTTGGTACCTAGAAGGTATTTGATGAATATTGGCTTAATCAACAAATAAACAGTTTTTGGTGGAACTTCTTGCATCCTGTCTGTGCTTCTCTGAGGCTCATAATGATACCATTTTATGAACAGGAACACTTTTGGTCTACCAGGATTTTGTCTTCAGCCTCTTCTGTTTTCTCTCACAGCTCTCCATGGACTAGAATCTCCTAAACCTAACCCTTTGGCTGGGACATTTCGTTTAATTTTAGGCTGCTATTACTATGAGTCTTCTGAATACAAGTAACTTAAACGTAATGTTTTATCAAGGCCAGCTAGTTATTTTCTTCCCGTACTTCTTTCTTCTCATAAATCAAGATCGATGTTCACACCATTCACGCAGTCCACCAGGCTAGCAATGTGAGTCCTCTGGAGTATTGGTCTGTTTCATCCCATATCTGATCAAGGAAGTCCAGTCCATTTGAGCTCAGATGTGTCTCCCAGCCTGATTGCTTATCTCATCTTTGCTGCCATGTGCTAAAACACATGTCACACTCCATCTCAGAGACCTTTCATTCCTTTACTGTCTGCAGGGTAAATTCTAACCATCTTTCCATCAGTGTGCCAAGCCGTGCTTTGCCCTTTAAGAATTAGCCCACATCTGTGTGAAGTTCCTTAGTCACTTTCTCTTCCGATATTCCACTCTGCATTGTGTACACATTTAATTGAGCACTTCTCATGTTGAATTGTCATCTGTCCATTAAATTTTGGATTTTTTTTAAGAAATACTGTGTCGGGTCTTAGGTGTGGCATGTAGGATCTTCACTGAGGCAGATGGGCTTCTCGCTAGATGTGGCACATGGGGTCTGAAGTGTGCTGGCTCAGTAGTTGTGCAAACATGGATTTAGCTGCCCTGTGGCAGGTGAGATCTTAGTTCCCCAACCAGGGATCAAACCCACATCCCCTCCACTGGAAGGCGAATTCTTAACCACTGGACCACCAGGGAAGTCCCAGATTTTGGACTTTGAGAAGACAGTGTCTGGCCATCTCCATCTAGCAAGTTGCTTTTGCATAGTTTCAATTGGTGTTTAACGTCTATTTTCAAGACAAATGATCAGAGAGGTCGAATGGGTACCCCATTCTTATGGCAGAAAGCAAAGGAGAACTAAAGAGCCTCTTGATGAAAGTGAAAGAGGAGAGTTTAAAAGCTGGCTTAAAACTCAACTTTCAGAAAACTAAGATCATGGCATCTGGTCTCATCACTTCATGGAAAATAGATGGGGAAATAATGGAGACAGTGACAGACTTCATTTCTGGGGGCTCCAAAATCACTGCAGATGGTGACTGCAGCCATGAAATTAAAAGATGCTTGCTTCTTGGAGAAAAAGCTATGACCAACCTAGACAGAATATTAAAAAGCAAAGACATTACTTTGCCAACAAAGATCCATCTAGTCAAAGCTATGGTTTTTCCAGTAGTCATGTATGGATGTGAGAGTTGGACCATAAAGAAAGCTGAGCGTTGAAGAATTGATGCTTTTGAACTGTGGTGTTGGAGAAGACTCTTGAGAGTCCCTTGGACTGCAAGGAGTACAATCAGTCCATCCTAAAGGAAATCAGTCCTGAATATTCATCGAAAGGACTGATGCTGAAGCTGAAGCTCCAATACTTTGGCCACCTGATGTGAAGAACTGACTCATTTGAAAAGACCCTGATGCTGGGAAAGATTGAAGACAGGAGGAGAAGGCAGCCTCACATTTTAGTATACTGATCTATGCTGTAGTTAGTAATGAGTTATTAAATGAAGATGCACATGAAAATGCAAGTAATACAAATGAGCTCAGACCTGTTTAAAAGCTATTAGAGTTCATCTCATTAACCTGTTCTTTAGTCAGAGTAATCTCATATCTAATGATCATATCACATTTCAAAACAATGAGATGGTTGGATGGCCTCACCAACTTGATGAACATGAGTTTGAGTAGGCTCCAGGAGTTGGTGATGGACAGGGAAACCTGGTGTGCTGCAGTCCATGGGGTCACAAAGAGTCAGACATGACTGAGTGACTGAACTGACTGAAGGTAACATGCCTCTTTCTGGAAGGTTGAGCTTAGGTCCTCTAATGCTTTTGACTCCGGTAGTGTTGGCATAAAGAGGCACTTTGAGGAGAAAACTTTACATCTTTCTGTAGTCTACAGCCTTTCTTCCCTGTTTATTCATCCCATGTAAATTTACAGTCTAAAGAAAAATACCATGATCATTTTGCAAAAATAAGCCAAGACTAACCCCACTCTCCAACCAATTCACCTAAGTCCCTTCTATAAAATGACATTCTGTACTTGCTTATTTAGATTGCATTACGTAGACTTCATAGCTGATATAAATATGCAGATTAGCACAATGCACTTACAACTGATGAAAAGCTGTCCATAATTTACTAATTTATGTATTTTTTGGTATTATTAGATATGAGATTACTCTGACAAAAGAACAGGTTAATGAGATGAACTCTAATAGCTTTTAAACAGGTCTGAGATCATTTGTATTACTTGTATTTTCATGTGCATCTTCATTTAATAACTCATTAGTAACTACAGCATAGATCAGTATACTAAAATGGAAATACACTATTTTCAAAACAATAGGGCAGTTTTTGTTAGATTGGTTATTAAATATTGTCATACGAAATCTTACAAATTGATTGTTATCTCCCATGGGATTTTATAAATGTTTGTTAAATATCTTCATAGTCTGAAACAGAGGTTGGCAAATTATAGCCAATGGACCAAATACAGCCTACCTCCTGTGTTTGTATGCCTGCAAACAAAGAATAGCTTTTGCATTCTTAAGTGATTGAAAAAAGTCAAAAGAGAAATGATACTTAGCACATGAGAATCATATGAAATTCACATTTGAGTGTCCCTAAAGTTTCACTGAGACACAGTCATGCAACTTTGTCTATGTATGGCTGCTTTTGTGCTCTAACTGCCCTGTTGAGCGGCTGCAACAGAGCTGTAATGGCCTACAAAGCCTAGAATGTTTACTCTTTGGACCTTTACAGAAAACCTTTGCCTTCTTCTGGTCTGAAATAAAGCAGAGACTCTCCAGATCCCTTCAGGTCCCACCTGTCCCTGGAGTGCCAAATCCTTGCCTCTGTCTGAGGGCTTTCTCTGGGCCTGAGCGCCCTACCCTGGGTTCTCAGCAGGTCAGAAGCAGCCACAGATCACTACCTTGAGGGAGTCGTTTTGTCTCAGTGAGTATTGATGGCTACATACCCAGGCTCCCTTGTCCGTCATTGGGCATATTCAACACTGTTAGAGTCCTCTTTGGTTGCCACAGTGCAAACTGCCTCAGTAAAACACCCTTCATTGACTTCCATTCCACCACACTGTTTGCTCGAGATCTTCTACATCAACTACTTGTACTAGAGTCCTTGTTGCAGAGTGTGCTTCTGGGGGAAAATCCAAACCAAGACAAATGTGAATTATTCGTGTATATATATTATTTAGGGTGTTACTTTGGTATATAAGCTACTCAGGTGTGATGAAAAATTTATAACCAAACATTTGGGTCATTTTTTTTCTTACTACTAAAGGAAAGGCAGGTTTTATTAATTGATAGTTTTATTCTATATGACATTTATCGGCAAAATTTATCCTGAAAGATGCAGTTTGATAATTTTCTCATATTTTTGAACATAAATGCCTGTTCCAGGACAGTGATTCTTGAAGTATCAAATTAATCTTTCATATGGCCAAATCTTTCTTTCATCTTTTGTTAAATTTATATTTTCTCCTTTTATACTAATAAAACGTTCCTGCTTCCTTTTCAGAAAACTTCAGCCTAAATTTTATTTTGCATCAATACTAGATGGAAAAGCCAGCTCATTATTAGAGGTAGCCAAGATAATATTTTTCATATGATAATTAGCTATGGGCTTCCCTGGTGGCTCAGCTGGTAAAGAATCTGCCTGCAATCGGGAGACCTGGGTTTCACAATTAAAAAAAAATGTATTTCATAACTGGAAAATGTCTATGTTTTGTTCTTAGTATACCTTTCATATTTTTTCTCCTATTGGTTAGTTAAAATTAATTAAATATTGTCATACCTAAACCTTTGCCATTTACCATTTAAGATTCTATAGGTGTCTGTTGCTTGAATAAAACTTTAATATTACTACTTAAGTTACATTGCCTGATTTTTTATTTGATTAATGAATATAAAATTTGATATTCCTAAACTGTTTCAAGGAATGCAATACACATTTAATAGATTTAATTAAAAAACCCTGAGGAATAGAATATTTATTTTGTTTTCACTACATTAATGTTTTATTATTTAAACAATTATACTGACTAAAATTACTTGGATATTATCCAGTTTTTGCCTTTTTTGTGTATACATTAATGGGCATATTGTTTAACAATTTTGGAGACATGATTATATGAGAAAAAGTTACATTTTGCATTTAAAATACAGCCGTTTGTATAAAAAGAGATACTCACATATATTTGTATTAATAATTACCTAGGATATGTTTAAAACAATACAGAGGAAACTAGTAGCCATGCTTTTCTTGGAGAATGGGAGCGGACACCAGAATCAGAAGTGAGAGAGACTTTTCAGTGTATGCTTTGACACTATTTGTGGAGTTTTTTGACCATTTACATGACTAAGTAAAAAGCAAAGTTCAAAAGAAATGAAAGAAGGGAGAAGGCAAATAAGGGGACTCTGGTGTTAGAGGTACCCAGGTTTGAATACCAGTTCAGCCACTTACTGACCATATGATTTCATTGACATCACTTAATCTCTCTGATCTATAAAGTACAGATAATACAATTATAACACGCGTATGGGGCACTTTGCATACTGCCTGGTACCTAGTAAGCCTCCAATAAATGGTTATGTGACCATATGCATTATTAATGTTTAAAATAATCGTCTCCCCTGACTTCTACACAGAGTAGGTTTTCGTTTACCCTCTCACTCAACACATGTTTTCTGAGTATTCTTTTGTTGACAGGGACAGTAACCTGCCTGGGAAGTCATCACTTCTGCCTACTCTGTTGGTTATAAGATTCAAGGGGAGGGGCTCCAGACTACGTTTCAGTGGGAGGAGTCTAAGAATTTACTGTCATTGTCAGTCTACCTCAGTCTGCTTTCTAGCTGCAGATTATTTACATCCTTCTCACTTGCAAAAACATGTACCCCTTCCAGAGTTTTCCAAAGTGTCCTTCTACTATAGCATTAGTTCATAATCCAGGACTTCTTTAACTAAATTGGATCCAAGTGTGGTTGAAGATCCTCACATGTGGTAACTTGGGTACAGTTCCTTGCATTCAGAGCCATTTGTTCTCAAGACCTGTTCATTGAAGAGACTGGTTAACTGTCCTTCTTCCCCAATTTAACATCCCCACTGTTAACATTGTGGGAGAAATATCAATAACCTCAGATATGCAGATGACACCACACTTATGGTAGAAAACGAAGAACTAAAGAGCCTCTTGAAAGTGAAAGAGGAGAGAGTGAAAAAGTTGGGTTAAAACTCAACATTCAGAAAACTAAGATCATGACATCTGGTCCCATCACTTCATGGCAAATAGATGGGAAAACAGTGGATACAGTGACAGACTTTATTTTGGGGGGCTCCAAACTCACTGCAGATGTTGACTGAAGCCATGAAATTAAGAGGGTTTCTCCTTGGATGAAAAGTTATGACCAACTTAGATAGCATATTATAAAGCAGAGATATTACTTTGCCAACAAAGATTCATCTAATCAAAGCTATGGTTTTTCTAGTAGTCATGTATGGATGTGAGAGTTGAATTATAAAAACATTGCTAAAGAATTGATGCTTTTGAACTGTGGTGTTGAAGAAGACTTGAGAGTTCCTTGGACTGCAAAGAGATCCAATCAGTCAATCCTAAAGGAAATCAGTCCTGAATATTCAATGCAAGGACTGATACTGAAGCTGAAACTCCTAATACTTTGGCTACCTGATGCGAAAAACTGACTCAATGGAAAAGACTCTGATGCTGGCAAAGATTGAAAGTGGGAGAAGGGGATGACAGAGGATGAGATGGTTGGATGGCATCACCGACTCAATGGACATGAGTTTGAGCAAGCTCCAGGAGTTGGTGATGGACAGGGAGGCCTGGCGTGCGGCAGTCCACGGGGTCGCAAAAGGTCGGACACGACTGAACTGAACTGAACATCCCCACTCCCATGCATACCTTGGTGAGACGGAGATAGGATGGATCACTACAGAAGCTGTCCTACTGAAAAGGGGGAGAAAGGAAGGCTTGTACCACTTAGTGATTATGATTGATAAAACAAAACCCCTCTCAATGTCCTAATCCCCAGAATTTGAATATGTTGCCTTCCATAGCCAAGGGGACTTTGCAGGTGTGTTTAAGGTTAAAGGACTTAGAAGATTGTTCTACATTGTCCAGATCACCTGCGTCCTTAAAAGTAGAAGAGGAAGGCAGAAGAGTGAGTCAGAGAAAGGCTGCTGCTGGCTGTGAAGGTGGAGAATGGAGACTATGAGCTGAGGAATGTCGGAAATGGCCGGAAATGGCCTCTGTTTATAGTCAGGAAGAAAATAGGAAACTCATTCCTATAATCTCAAACTACTGAATTTTGCCAAAGACCAGAATGAGCAGATAACAGATTCTGTCTTAGAGCCTCCAGAAAATGCTGCCAGTACCTTGGCTTTCATCTGGTGAAATGTTTACCTGATTTCTGATCTCTAACATCATAAATTTATGTTGTTTTAATCCACTGAATTTGTGGTATTTTGTTATGACATCAATGGAAAACGAGTCTCCTGATCCATAGCAATTCTGAAATCCATTCTGGCACAGGCTGCCGCCAGTTCCTTGATCAGCCCCTGGTGATGCCCTGGTTATATGTCTCTAAGCTCTTGGCTCCATACCCTAGGATCTTTGGGTCTACCTTCTGTATTATCCTTCCTCGTCCATGTGGTAGTTGGGCAGACTAACTTTGCAGACAGCTTTCCACCCTCTGCAGAATTGGTGGCACCATGGATCTTCTTCCTTGTCCCCTTTAGTTTGAGCCAATGGTGCTCCTGTTTGGTATAATTTTCTTGAAAGTTTTGTGAGTTTTCCATGAGTCCTGTTGGGGTTTACTGCATCAGATAAAAACCATATCCTCAAGTCTCTTCAAGACAGATCCCTCTCTGGGTTGGCTCATAGGGTGCTATGAGACAAAGCCGTTACTAGTCACAGAAGCCAGTTGGAATGGTGGAGAGGATTAGTTTTTCTGAAGACTTAAAAAAAAAGTTTCATAGTCACATCCTTAAATAATCTTTATGCTGAATCTACCTACTTTCAGGACCTCTTGCCTGGAGAGGTTGGGAATGACTTTGGTGCTTTTTGTGGCTTTTCCTTCTGAACTAATTTATAGCAAATATTCTTGTTTGCTCCTGCCTGCTTGCTCATTAAAAATACAGAATAATGCACTTTTTCTCACTTTTTAACACATATCAGAGTCACTTGGGGCTGATGCCTAGGCCTTATATACAGAAATGCTAATGAACTCTTCTGGACAGTAGGAATTTTAAAAGCTCCCCACATGATTCTAACAAGGATTCAAGATGGAGAACAGTTGCCTTTAAACAACACTGTACTATTGCTTATAGTCAAAGTAAGCTTTCAGTTCAGTGCAGTTCAGTTGCTCAGTTGTGTCCGACTCTTTGCGACTCCATGAATTGCAGCACACCAGCCTCCTTGTCCATCACCAACTCCCAGAGTTCACTCAGACTGATGTCCATCAAGTCGGTGATGCCATCCAGCCATCTCATCCTCTGTCGTCCCCTTCTCCTCCTGCCCCCAATCCCTCCCAGCATCAGAGGCTTTTCCAATGAGTCAACTCTTCACATGAGGTGGCCAAAGTATTGGAGTTTCAGCTTTAGCATCATTCCTTACAAAGAACACCCAGGACTGATCTCTTTTAGAATGGACTGGTTGGATCTCCTTGCAGTCCAAGGGACTCTCAAGAGTCTTCTCCAACACTACAGTTCAAAAGCATCAATTCTTCAGCGCTCAGCTTTCTTCACAGTCCAACTCTCACATCCATATATGACTACTGGAAAAACCATAGCCTTGACTAGATGGACCTTAGTCGGCAAAGTAATCTCTGCTTTTAAATATGCTATCTAGGTTGGACATAACTTTTCTTCCAAGGAGTAAGCGTCTTTTAATTTCATGGCTGCAGTCACCATCTGCAGTGATTTTGGAGCCCCCCAAAATAAAGTCTGACACTGTTTCCACTGTTTCCCCATCTATTTCCCATGAAGTGATGGGACCAGATGCCATGATCTTCGTTTTCTGAATGTTGAGCTTTAAGCCAACTTTTTCACTCTCCTCTTTCACTCTCATCAAGAGGGTTTTTAGTTCCTCTTCACTTTCTGCCATAAGGGTGGTGTCATCTGCATATCTGAGGTTATTGATATTTCTCCCAGCAATCTTGTTTCTAGCCTGTGCTTCTTCCAGCCCAGCGTTTCTCATGATGTACTCTGCATATATGTTAAATAAGCAGGGTGACAATAGTGAGCTTTAAAGTGTATTTATTTGTTTTGAATTCCTAAACTTTTTTTTTACCATAGGAATTTCCTAAAGAATCAAGTATGTGATAAAGGAACATTTTTAGGTCTCCGTGTTCTAGTAAATTGTTAAGTTCAGAGTAAAAAGCCCATATCCTTAGCTTTTCAATTTTATAAAATAATTTTGACACAAACCAGAAATTTTACAGCTGTCCTAAGAATTAGTGTGACTAGATGCTTTCAAATAACTCTATGGAAATACTGTTTTTATTTCATAGTTTCTCAATCTAACTACTATAGTAGGCACTTTGAAAATGATGATCAATTCTTTTGTAAGCTAGATAGAACAGTATATTTTATAAGAACAAAATAACGTGAACGGGAAGACATCCCCTACTACCTGCAAATTGATGTGTCCACGGTTGCCCACGTTGCTATGTGTGGCTTTAAATGTAGAATATTCTGGTTTGTTGCATGCACTCTTTGTGAGCAATGTCTTTTTAGAACTGATTTTGGTTTGTGTTAGAAGGAACACTTTTCTTGTTTGGCAGCTGGTATGAATTTAATTATTGAAAATAAATATGATCTAATGTTTCATTGAGCTTTCTGAATAACAGGATAATTTGGTCAGCACTGCTATCTAAAAGGGCCTGGAAGAAAGCCAAATTGCTAGAAGCAACTGCTCTGGTGAGGAGGAAATTATCAGCAAATTCATGTGATTTATGCCATTTAAGATACAATTAAAAGCTGGTATGGATTTGCTTGATACTCTAAGTGCTTCTTTATCTTGCAGTTTGGTGACAGAGAAATGTTATAAAAAGGAAATAGCTGCTGATGTATGTTCTACATTTAACACGTGGTTTCACAACTGAAGCTACTGTCCCTGAGTAGAACTGCTGCTTACAGTGGCAGCTGGATTGGAAGGTGCAAGACCAGGAGCATTTGCAACGTGAACGTGTTCTTGGCGCTGAAAGTGCGTAGGCAGCGGAGAGAAACAGGGTTTGAAATGCAGAGAACCAGAAACCAGGCATATATGAAAGAAACTTAATAAGAAGCCTTGTCAAATTAAAAAAAAATTTCCCCCCAATTTTCTCAATTCCATATTAGGTGGTGGTATGAAATAAACTTTTGGAATCTGTTTGTAATAAAAACTAAACTTTTCTATTCCCTCTTTAGAAAATATGAGCTGTTGTCATTTAAAGAGATGGTCAATGAGTATACGGATTAAAACAATGTAGAAATCAGTCTTAAAACTCTGGCAGACATGCCATATAGATAGGTATCAAAAAGTATATCTATAGATATAGATAGGTTAACAGTAGCAACAGAAAGATTTTTTAAAATACTTTGGAATAAATATAACTAGAAATGAGCAGAACCTTCTTGAAGAAAATGTTATATCTCTATGTCCGTAAAAGATGACTTAAATCACATACTTATCTTGGGATAAAAAGCTTAAACTTGTAAAGCTGTCAATTCCATTTAGTCCAAATAAAAATATGGGAAAGTCTCAAAAAAATGTGTCAGATATGTCATCTTTAAAAATGAGTAATTCATTGTTATTTATTTTCTCATTCTAAATACATTTTCACTTTTATGCCAATTTAAAAATAAACCAAAAAAAAAAAAAAAAAGTCAGTCTGCGTATCACACGAATGTCAATCTTCCCCTGTCATTCTGATTGAAGGAATTCACCTTATAGACTTTTCCTTCTCTCCTTCTGGGTCCTAACTTACTTTTTTTTTTTTTTTAATAAACTTTTTATGTTGTATTGGGGCATAGCCAGTTAACAATGTTGTGGTAATTTTAGGGGAGCAGTGACAGGACTCAGCCGTCTATATACTTACTTCTTATACCTTCCCATTTTTTTCACTTCTACCTTTAATCTGTGTTTCTACTGCTGACTAGCTCACATCAGAGCCAAAGGTCTGGGTCCAGGCTTTCTGAGTGCTTGCCCGCAGTTTTCATCCCTGTAGCACAAGACCCCTTTCCGTGGCAGTGGCTACTTATGCACTAATTTACCAAGGGCTGCTGCTGCTGCTAAGTCGCTTCAGTCGTGTCCGACTCTGTGTGACCCCATAGACAGCAGCCCACTAGGGTCCTCTGTCCCTGGGATTCTCCAGGCAAGAACACTGGAATGGGTTGCCATTTCCTTCTCCAATGTATGAAAGTGAAAAGTGAAAGTGAAGTCACTCAGTTGTGTCTGACTCTTAGCGACCCCATGGAGTGCAGCCTACCAGGCTCCTCCGCCCATGGGATTTTCCAGGCAAGAGTACTGGAGTGGGGTGTATTTTAACAGAGTTGTTCAGAACTTAAACGTCTGGGGTTATTAGTGTGGGAATTTGGGGGCAACGTGAATGATTACATAGAGGAAGGAGCACCATGGAGACTTTTTTTTAGCAACTTGTAAGTCATAATGTTTTCTCTTCCTGGGTTTGTCTCTATCTGAGAGCTAGTTGGTTGAGCAGGGATTGATTGATCCAGAACACTGAAACAGAAACTGAGAGATGAGGGTACGGTGGGGGTAGGGTGGAGGAGAGAAGGGGAAGGTAGAAAGTGAGGGAGGGGGAGGAAAGGAGAGATTTTGGTTTGTAGATGTGTAGTTGGGCAAAATAAGTACTAGCTTTCGGGACAGCTGATGAGGACACCTGCAGACTGCTTTGGGCCTAGGACTCGAGAATAACACTTTCCTGTTGATCAGATTAGTTAACCTATCTTAACAGGTGGTTTACTTCACTGGAACATAAAAAGCCAATTCCTAATACTATTTGAGGTAGCAAGCGCAGGGTGAATGATGCCAGTTTTATGAATGATGAAATCAATTTAGATTGTGACTGATAAAGCTTTTGAAAACCATTATAGCATTTCTTTAATGGATAAAGAAAAGCAGAAACTGCAAGTAAAAATCTTCCAGGTGTTAGAAAACAGTTAAAGAAATTTAATTTCTAATATTAAAGGAGCATGGAAAAGTAAATGAAAGCTATATTGAAGTTTTAAAATTGAAGCAGAAAAACGATGTGTTAATTCTGAGATCTAATTGTGTGATCTGGCTATAGACAATTTTAAAATTGTGACTGATGGGGATTGGGAGAATATATATATTTTTATAAACTTTATGCTAAAAAATTGCAGGTGATATAAATAATACACAAAGAATAAGTAATTTTCATTGTGGGAAATCACTGTTTTGGCAAATAGACACAACTTGGCCTATTACTTGTGTAGGGATATCAGAAAATAGTGCTACTGGAAGTGATTCTAAAATTCTTTTATCAAGTCATGTTATTAACTCACCTTGGTAATGAGGTAGGTTGTCTCTGTGGAAACCATCTAGCTTGGGGATTGAGAGTCCAGTAGGGCAGAGTTATTGTGCAAAACTCCTGCACTCACTTGCTGTCTAGCTCTTAGCTGCGTGTCATAGTGCACTGCAGATACAAACTTCAGCCTAGTTATTGAGCAAATTCTATACTTCTGCAATTCAACTTTTCCATGTACTCTTTTCTCTTACCCCTAATTTTCTTAAGTTCTGTTTGGTATGTTACAAAAGTCTGGTTTTAAGTTAGCTTCTATTCTTTGACCTTTTCTATCTGTGAAATGGCATTGTCACCTACTGCCATTGGATGGCTACGGTGGAGAGTTTTATTTTGTAAGGCGTTTTCAAACTTTTTTCTGTAAGGGGGCGAAAGAATATACAGTTGATTTATTAAGAGACTATCATGGGAGGGACTTAATTGTATGAAATGATATGTGTATCACTGAGGCATTTCGGGCTTCAGGAAGCAAAGACTCTCCTTAGTAAGTTTAGGCCAAAAAAGGGGAAGGAGAGAAAGAGTTGAAAATTCAAGGCCTTGGGAAGGTCAGCAACCAGAGTAGCTCCAGGGATCTCTATGATAAGAACTCATGGAGAATCTCTTTAAGGGCACTAGACTTGAAATGTCTCAGTTCCAAATTCCTTCTGTCCTGTGTGACTCTCTACTCAGATTTCAGATCCTAAGAGAGAGAGGCTGATTGAATGCTTGGTCCAGAAGTTGGTCAGCTGTAGTAGGAAGACTCTTAGGATGTCATAGTCTTGATACTGTGCTTATCCTTTGTTTGTAGACCCAGAAGGACTTCATGGAATAGAACTCTCTAGGGAGTACCCTTTAGGGTACTGTTATCAAAACAGATAGCCATTACAAGTCCACTGGGCTACACTATCCAGACTTGAATAAATCTCAAATCAGGTAGTGGGGTAAAATCATTTACTTACTAGATTAGTTTGCTAAAGCTGCCATAACAGAGTATCACAGACTGGCTTAAACCACAGAAATTAATTTTTCGTACAGTCTTGGGTGCTGGAAGTCCAAGTAAGGCCTCTCATTGGCTTGTAGATGGCTCCAGTGTCTTCACGAGGTATTGCTTCTGTGTGTCATTTCCTAATTTCTTCTTATGAGGATACTAGTTGTATTGGATTAGGACCCACTCACATGACCTCATTTTTTACTTTACCACTTTAAAGGTCCTATCTTCAAATAGAATTACATTCTGAAGTTCTGGGAGTTAGAACTACAACATATGAATTTGGGGGGAACATGATTCAAGCCATAATACCTACCTAGTAAGCTGTAGGTTAAATGACAGTATATTTAAGTGGCCAGCATAGTCTTCAATCAGTGGTAGCTAAAATATTGTTACACAGCTCAGAATATTTGTAGTGATGATGAAGTATCAGGTTATTATACTGAGTACTATGATACAAAGATGGCTAAATTACGGCTCTCGATTTAGGGAAGCTCAGTAACATATATTTTGCATGAATTGTGTGAATATACATAGATATGTGTGTGCTATATATCTAAGTGTATATGTATAATATTATATACAGTACTTGGTAATCATACCACCTGATTCAGAAGACAGACATCAGTTCCTGCTTTGGCAAATGACATCCTCTCTTCTGTTCCCTGAGAATTCGTATGTAATCCTTCACCCATCCCTCAAAATACCTTTTGTTTGTCTAGTACTCATAAAGGCCCAGAGGTGACAGCAAGTCAAGAGAACCAAGAATAAAACTTAGGATAGGAATTATTTTGTATTTTTTCTTAGTTTTTAAACAGTGATTTCCCCTCCAAATTCACATCGTTCTTATAATTTTTTTGAGAGGAAGTGATTTTTTGTGCAAGAGATTTGTTGTTCCTTAGATTTCTGATATTCAGCAAGTTATTTTTGTATGTATGAAAAACCAGAAAACCTTCTTGCTTGAAACATACATAAAGTGTGAATATATATGCTCATTGTAAAAATCCAAAACAATATACGGAACTACACAAGGAAAAAGTCAGTACCTCTCTTTACATATTCCCCCTCTAACTCCCTCCAACCCGTTCTCCTCTCGAATGGCTGGCATGGTGAGAATTTGGTTTGCATCCTCTGTGACCTTTTCAAACAGTATTCTCATAATTGTATAAGAACATACACAGAATTTGGGGACATTTTTATTTGATAGAAGCAGAATTATCATGTAGATGTTGTTCTAAGGCTTTTCTTTCTTCTACTAAAAGATTTGTGCTGGAATTTTTGGTGGAATTTTAATACTGAATCCTACCACTGGCCCACCTGCTCTCTAGGACTCTTGACTGGTAAACAACCACTGAGAGCCTGGGAGGAGGGGGCCAAAGTACAAGCCATGCCTTCTGAAATAGAATAGCTGGACAAGTGTCCGGAGCTTTAGACAGCAGGTTTCCCTGTGAAATGGCAGTGGTTCATGAGGAAGTGGCCTAGCCCTCTAGGCAGGGCTCCTTGCCCCTGGCTCCCTAAGTCCAGGTACCTAGCCAGCCCCTGGATAAGGATGCTGGCCTGTTTCTGAGGCTAGGCTCTGGTCTGTGAACCAACAGAAGAGGATCACGTAGCAACAGAAAGTTAGTGGAAGTTATTCTTAACTTTTGGAATAGTAGCTGTGCTACTAGTCAACTTTGATCTACGCATGAGGCTGATGACATCAGTGTTTCCTCTCATAGGAGGCAGACGAAGAGCTGAGAAGTGGGTGGAGAGATGGCCTGGGAACACAGGTGAGAGTATGCTCCCTTCCATGGGCTGACAGGAAGACGTGAAGGAAAAGGATAAAAATGTATTCTCAGAAAATAATATCTTGAAAACCTGACCATTTCAACCCATGAAAATTTAAATCATGTGAAGAAAGCTGAGTACTGAAGAATTGATGCTTTTGAACTGTGGTGTTGGAGAAGACTTTTGAGAGTTCCTTGGACTGCAAGGAGATCCAACCAGTCCATTCTGAAGGAGACTGGTCCTGGGTGTTCTTTAGAAGGAATGATGCTAAAGCTGAAACTCCAATACTTTGGCCACCTCATGTGAAGAGTTGACTCATTGGAAAAGCCTCTGATGCTGGGAGGGATTGGGGGCAGGAGGAGAAGGGGACGACAGAGGATGAGATGGCTGGATGGCATCACTGACTCGATGGATGTGAGTTTGAGTGAAACCTGGGAGTTGGTGTTGGACAGGGAGGCCTGGCGTGCTGCAATTCATGGGGTCGCAAAGAGTCGGACACGACTGAGAGACTGAACTGACCTGAAAGGGGTGAGAGCAACCCACTCCAGTGTTCTTGCTTGGACAATCCCATGAACAGAGGGGCCTGGAGGTCTATAGTCCATGGGGTTGCAAAGAGTCGGTCATGACAGAGCAACTAACACTTTCACACACTTTCACAAAGGGGTGATACTATTTTATAATTTACATTTATGTAGTGTTTTGAAGTTTCAAAAACTTTTGTACTTTCCCCCTGATTTTATTCTCACAGCAGTTCTATATAGGGCTTGTTTCATAGATATGGAAGTAAAGCCTTAAGTGAGGGCAAAGGTGGGGTGGGGATTCAAGGTATTTTTCTGTGAATTTAAGATCTCTGGCCATCTGGTGCAGTTCCCTTTCCACTATAGCATATTGCTTCTTGTTAAATGTTAGTTTATATTCAAGTTGGGCAGGAGTAATTGCTGCTATTACAATTATTTGTCAATAAGAACTCTTTTTTTATGAAAGGCCTAATTTTGGCTCTTTGTTGTAGATGTGATTCATTTATTGAAACTGTCATTGACATGTTTATTTTGTGTCAGTTTTTATTTTTTGACGTCCAGCATCTGAACCCATGCCTTATTCTGCACAATCTTCTACTTTATTAGTGTTGCTGGGGGTAGCATTTGCTCATAGTTATAAAGCACAAGCAAACAGTTGTGTATCCAGCCTCCCTTGCAGCTAACATACGTGTTCACGATCTAGGCTTGAATAGTTTTTACATCCACATTAGATAGACTTTGAATTGGCAGCTACTGACCCGAGAAGCCAGGACAGAGAATCTTTTCCGTTGGCCCGGGGTTGTCGTGAAGTGTTCATATTCATTTTCTAGGGCTGTAGGGCTAACAGGGGCAGTGAATCCTGATGGAGCTTTGCATGCTTCATGCCCTGGATGATGGCAGTGGTATGCTCTCTGGCGTCCAGACTCCAGAAGTAGTCATGCCATGTCCCCACTGAACTGATTTGGGCTGTGACCCTCAATATTGACTGGCCTTTTAAAAATTTCTATTCAGTTCTCAATCTAGATCACCAAAAGTATAGTGATTATATAAGCTATCAAGTAACTTTTTGTTTTTCAAATTTACATACAGTAAATTCACTCTTTGTGGTAGATAGTTCTATAGATTTTGACAATGTCTTAATATAAAGTTATTTGCCCACCACTGTAGTCATCCTCAGCCACCCGAAACCCTAATCTTTTTTCTGTTTCTATAGTTTTTCCTTTCCCAGAATCTTTGAGTATTATCTAATAACCTTTTAATAATGTTTCATTATTAAATCAATAACCTTCATTTTTAATTTTTATTGGAGTATGGTTGATTTACATTGTTTTGTTAGTTTCAGGTATACAGCAGAGTGAATGAGTTATATATTTATCCACTCTTTTTTAGATCCTTTTCCCATATAGGTTATTGCTGCTGCTGCTACCGCTAAGTCGCTTCAGTCGTATCTGACTCTGTGCGACCCCATAGATGGCAGCCCACCAGGCTCCTCCGTCCCCGGGATTCTCCAGGCAAGAACACTGGAGTGGGTTGCCATTTCCTTATCCAATGCATGAAAGTAAAAAGTGAAAGTGAAGTCGCTTAGTCCTGTCTGACTCTTTGAGACCTCATGGACTGCAGCCTACCAGGCTCCTCTGTCCATGGGATTTTCCAGGCAAGAGTACTGGAGTGGGGTGCCATTGAGTATTAAATAGAGTTCCCTCTGCTATACAGTATGTCTTTATTAGTATCTATGCTTAGTTGTGTATATATGTCAATTCCAGTCTCCCAATTTATCTCTCACCCACCTTTCCCCTTGGTAACCTTAGGTTTGTTTTCTACACACATATGGTCACATTTGTGACTCTATTTCTATTTTGTAAATAAGTTCTTCTGTACCATTTTTTTAGATTCCACATACAAGTGATATCATATGCTATTTGTCTTTCACTCTATGACTTACAGTATAACAATGTTAGGTCCATCTATGTTGCTGCAAATGGCATTATTTCATTCTTCTTATGGCTTCCATTCCACTTTTTTTTGGTTGTTGTTTTGTTTTGTTTTTTGCTGTGAGCTGGGTATTTTTTTTCTTTTTGTTGAAGGATAATTGTTTTACAGAATTTTGTTGTTTTCTGCCAAACCTCAACATGAATCAGCCATAGGTATACATATATCCCCTCCCTTTTGAACCTCCCTTCATCTCCCTCCCCATCCCACCCCTCTAGGTTGATACAGAGCCCCTGTTTGAGTTTCCTGAGCCATACAGCAAATTGCTGTTGGCTATCTATTTTACATATGGTAATGTACGTTTCCATGTCACTCTTTCCATACATCTCACCCTCTCTTCCCCTCTCCCCATGTCCATAAGTCTAGTCTCTATGTCTGTTTCTCCATTCAGTTCAGTTCAGTTCAGTTCAGTCACTCAGTCGTGGCCAACTTTTTGCAACCCCATAAACTGCAGCACGGCACACCTCCCTGTCTATCACCAACTCCCGGACTCCACCCAAACCCATGTCAATCGAGTTGGTGATGCCATTCAACCATCTCATCCTCTGTCGTCCCCTTCTCCTCTCGCCCTCAATCTTTCCCAACATCAGGGTCTTTTCAAATGAGTCAACTCTTTGCATCAGGTGGCCAAAGTATTGACATTTCAGCTTCAACATCAGTCCTTCCAAAGAACACCCAGGACTGATATTTAGGAAGGACTGGTTTGATCTCCTTGCAGTCCAAGGACTCTCAAGAGTCTTCTCCAACACCACAGTTCAAAAGCATCAATTCTTCTGCACTCAGCTTTCTTTATAGCCCAACTCTCACATCCATACATGACCACGGGAAAAACCAAAGCCTTGACTAGATGAACCTTTGTTGTCAAAGTAATATCTCTGCTTTTGAATATGCTATCTAGGTTGGTCATAAGTTTCCTTCCAAGGAGTAAACATCTTTTAATTTCATGGCTGCAATCACCATCTGCAGCGATTATGGAGCCCAGAAAAATAAAGTCAGCCACTGTTTCTACTGTTTCCCCATCTATTTCCCATGAAGTGATGGGATTGGATGCCATGATCTTTGTTTTCTGAATGTTGAGCTTTAAGCCAACTTTTTCACTCTTCTCTTTCACTTTCATCAAGAGGCTCTTTAGTTCTTCACTTTCTGCCGTAAGGGTGGTGTCATCTGCATATCTGAGGTTATTGATATTTCTCCTGGCAATCTTGATTCCAGCTTGTGCTTCCTCCAGCCCAGTGTTTCTCATGATGTACTCTGCATATAAGTTAAATAAGCAGGGTGACAATATACAGCTTTGACGTATTCCTTTTCCTATTTGGAACCCGTCTGTTGTTCCATGTCCAGTTCTAACTGCTGCTTCCTGAGCTGCATATAGGTTTCTCAAGATGCAGGTCAGGTGGTCTGGTATTCCCATCTCTTTCAGAATTTTCCACAGTTTATTGTGATCCACACAGTCAAAGGTTTTGGCATAGTCAATAAAGCAGAAATAGATGTTTTTCTGGAACTCTTGCTTTTTTGACGATCCAGCGGATATTGGCAATTTGATCTCTGGTTCCTCTGCCTTTTCTAAATCCAGCTTGAACATCAAGAAGTTCATAGTTCGTGTATTGCTGAAGCCTGGCTTGGAGAATTTTGAGCATTACTTTACTAGCATGTGAGATGAGTGCAACTGTGTGGTAGTTTGAGCATTCTTTGGCATTGCCTTTCTTTGAGATTGGAATGAAAACTGACCTTTTCCAGTCCCGTGGCCACTGCTGAGTTTTACAAATTTGTTTGCAGCACTTTCACAGCATCATCTTTCAGGATTTGAAATAGCTCACCTGGAATTCCATCGCCTCCACAAACTTTGTTCATAGTGATGCTTCCTAAGGCCCACTTAACTTCACATTCCAGGATGTCTGGCTCTAGGTGAGTGATCACACCATTGTGATTATCTTGATCATGAAGATCTTTTTGTACAGTTCTGTGTATTCTTGCCACCTCTTCTTAATATCTTCTGCTTCTGTTAGGTCCTACCATTTCTGTCCTTTATTGTGCCCATCTTTGCATGAAATGTTCCCTTGGTATCTCTTATCTCTCCTTGCTCTTCTTTGGAACTCTGCATTCAGATGCTTATATCTTTCCTTTTCTCCTTTGGTTTTCACTTCTCTTCTTTTCACAACTATTTGTAAGGCCTCCTCAGACAGCCATTTTGCTTTTTTGCATTTCTTTTCCATGGGGATGGTCTTGATCTCTGTCTCCTGTACAATGTCACGAACCTCCCTCCATAGTTCATCAGGCACTCTGTCTATCAGATCTATCCCTTAAGTCTATTTCTCACTTCCACTATATAATCATAAGTGGTTTGCTTAGGTCATACTTGAAATATCTAGTGGTTTTCTCTACTTTCTTCAATTTCAGTTCCCCTTCTTGTTTTTGCTGACTGTATAGAGCCTCTCCATCTTTGGCTACAAAGAATATAGTCAATCTGATTTTGGTGTCTACCATCTGGTGATGTCCATGTGTAGAGTCTTCTCTTGTGTTGTTGGAAGAGGGTGTTTGCTATGACCAGTGCATTCTCTTGGTAGAACTCTATTAGCCTTTGCCCTGCTTCATTCTGTACTCCAGCATCAAATTTGTCTGTTACTCCAGGCGTTTCTTGACTTCCTACTTTGGCATTCCAGTCCCCTGTAATGAAAAGGACATCTTTTTTGGGTGTTAGCTCTAGAAGGTCATGTAGGTCTTCATGGAACTGTTCAACTTCAGCTTCTTCAGCATTACTGGTCAGGGCATAGACTTGGATTATCGTGATAGTGAATGATTTGCCTTGGAAACAAACAGAGATCATTCTGTCGTTTTTGAGATTGCATCCAAGACTGTATTTCGGACTCTTTTGTTGACTATGGTGGCTACTCCATTTCTTCTAAGGGATTCTTGCCTGCAGTAGTAGATATACTGGTCATTTGAGTTAAATTCACCCATTCCAGTCCATCTTAGTTCATTGATTCCTAGAATGTTGATGTTCACTCCTGTCATCTGCTGTTTGACCACTTCCAATTTGCCTTGATTCATGGACCTAACATTCCAGGTTCCTATGCAATATTGCTCTTTACAGCATTTAACCTTGCTTCCATCACCAGTCCCATTCACAACTGGGTGTTGTGTTTGCTCCATCCCTTCATTCTTTCTGGAGTTATTTCTCCACTGATCTCCAGTAGCATATTGGGCTCCTATTGACCTGGGGAGTTCATCTTTCAGTGTCCTATCTTTTTGCCTTTTCATACTATTCATGGGGTTCTCAAGGCAAGAATACTGAAGTGGTTTTCCATTCCCTTCTCCAGTGGACCACATTCTGTCAGACCTCTCCACCATGACCTGGACATCTTGGGTGGCCCCACAGGGCATGGCTTAGTTTCATGAGTTAGACAAGGCTGTGGTCCATGTGATCAGATTGGCTAGTTGTCTGTGATTGTAGTTTCAGTCTGTCTGCCTTCTGATCCCCTCTCTCAGTGTCTACCATCTTGGGTTTCTCTTACCTTGGATGTGTGTCTCTCTTCATGGCTGTTCTAGCAAAGCACAGTCGGTGCTCCGTACCTCTGATTCAGGTAGCTCCTTTCCGCTGCCACCCCTACCCTTGAGCTTGGGGTAGCTCCTCTAAGCTGAGCTCGTGTGCCATCACAGCCCTGTAAATAAGTTCTTCAGTACCATTTTCCTAGATTCCATATGTTTGTGTTAGAATACAATATTTATCTTTCTCTTTCTGACTCACTTCACTCTGTATAATAGGTTCTAGGTTCATCCACCTCATCAAAAACTGACTCAAATGCATTCCTGTTTATGTCTGAATAACATTCCACTGTGTATATGTACCACATCTTCTTTATCCATTCATCTGTCGATGGACATCTAGGTTGCTTTCGTGTTTTAGCTATTGTAAATAGTGTTGCCATGAACAATGTACATGTGTCTTTTTCAATTTTGGTTTCCTCAGGGTATATGCCTAGAAGTGGGGTTGCTCGGTCATATGGTGGTTTTATTCCTTGTTTTTAAAGGAATCTCCATACTGTCTTCCATAGTGGCTGTATCAATTTACATTCCCACCAACAGTGCAAGAGTATTCTCTTTTCTCCACCCTGTCTCCAGCATTTATTGTTTTTAGACTTTTTGATGATGGCCATTCTGACTGGTGTGAGTTGATATCTCATTGTAGCTTTGATTTGCATTTCTCTAATAATGAGCAATGTTGAGTATATTTTCATGTGTGTGTTAGCCATCTGTATGTCTTCTTTGGAGAAATGTCTGTTTAGGTCTTTTCCCCACTTTTTGATTGGGTTGTTTGTTTTTTTGCCATTGAGTTGTATGAGCTGCTTGTATATTTTGGAAATTAATCTTTTGTCCGTTGTTTCATTTGCTATTATTTTCTCCCATTCTGAGGGTTGTCTTTTCACCTTGCTTATAGTTTCCTTTGCTGTGCAAAAGCTCTAAGTTTAACCAGGTCCCATTTGTTTACTTTTGTCTGTATTTCTGTTACTCTAGGAGGTGGGTCATAGAGGATCTTGCTTTGATTTATGTCATTGAGTGTTCTGCCTATGTTTTCCTCTAAGAGTTTTATAGTTTCTGGTCTTACATTTAGGTCTTTAATCCGTTTTGAGTTTATCTTTGTGTATGGTGTTAGGAAGTGTTCTAATTTCATTCTTTTACATGTATCTGTCCAGTTTTTCCCATCATCATTTATTGAAGAGTCTGTCTTTGCTCCATTGTATATTCTTGCCTCATTTGTCAATAATAAGGTACCCATAGGTGCATGTGTTTATTTCTGGGCTTTCTATCTAGTTCCATTGATTTATATTCTGTTTTTGTGCCAGTACCATATTTTCTTGATGACTGTAGCTTTGTAGTATAATCTGAAGTCAGGAAGCTTGATTCCTCTAGCTCTATTCTTCTTTCTCAAGACTGCTTTGGCTATTTGGGGTCTTTTGTGTTTCCATATGAATTGTGAAATTTTTTGTTCTAGTTCTGTGAAAAATACCACTGGTAATTTGACAGGAATTGCATTGAATCTGTAGATTGCATTTGGTAGTATCATCATTTTCACAATATTGATTCTTCCTACCCAGAGACATCAAATATCTCTCCATCTGTTTATGTCATCTTTGATATCTTTCGTTAGTGTCTTATCATTTTCTGTGTACAGTTCTTTTGTCTTGTTAGGTAAGTTTGTTCCTAGATATTTAATTCTTTTTGTTGCAATGGTGAATGGGATTGGTTCCTTAATTTATTTTTCTGATTTTTCATTGTTAGTATATAGAAATGCAAGTGTAGTATATAGAAATGCAAGTGATTTCTGTATATTGATTTTGTAGCCTGCAATTTTGCTAAATTCACTGATTAGCTCTAGCAACTTTCTGATACTATCTTTAGGGTTTTCTGTGTACAGTATCATGTCTTCTGCAAACAGTGAAAACTTTACTTCTTATTTTCCAGTATGGATTCCTTTTATTTCTTTTTCTTCTCTGATTGCTGTAGCTAGGACTTCCAAAACGATGTTGAATAATAGTAGTGAAAGTGGACACCCTTGTCTTGTTCCTGATCTTAGTGGTAATGGTTTCGGTTTTTCACCATTGACAATAATGTTTGATATAGGCTTATCATATATGGCCTTTACTATGTTGAGGTAGGTTCCTTCTATGCCCATTTTTTGAAGAGTTTTAATCATAAATAGGTGCTGAGTTTTGTCAAAGCCTTTTTCTACATCTATTGAGATTATCATATGATTTTTATCTTTCAACTTGTTAATATGGTGTATCACATTGATTTGTGTGTTTTGAAGAATCCTTGCATTCCTGGAATAAGCCCAACTTGATCATGGTGTATGAGATTTTTGATGTGTTGCTGAATTCTGTTTGCTAAAATTTTGTTGAGGATTTTTACATCTATGTTCATCAGTGATATTGGTCTGTAGTTTTCTTTTTTGTGTTGTCTTTGGTTTTGGTATCAAGGTGATGGTGACTGCATAGAATGAGTTTGGAGGTGTTCTTTTGCAATTTTTGGAAAGAGTTTTAGAAGGATAGGCATTAGCTCTTCTCTAAACGTTTGATAGAATTCTCCTGTGAAGCCATCTCATCCTGGGCTTTTGTTTTTTGGGAGATTTTTGATCACACCTTAAATTTCAGTGCTTGTAATTGGGTTGTTCATGATTTCTATTTCTTCTTGGTTCAGTCTTGGAATATTGAACTTTTCTAAGAATCTATCCATTTCTTCCAGGTTATCCATTTTATTACCATATAGTTGTTCATAGTACTCTCTTATAATCCTTTGTATTTCTGCATTGTCTGTTGTAACCTCTGCTGTTTCTTTCACTTCTAATTTTGTTGATTTGATTCTTCTCTCTTTTTTTCTTGATGAGTCTGGCTAAACGTTTGTCGATTTTGCTTATCTTCTCAAAGAACCAGCTTTTAGTATTATTAATCTTTACTATTGTTTCTTTCATTTCTTTTTCATTTATTTCTGCTTGGATCTTTATGATTTCTTTCCTTTTACTGATTTTTTTTTTGTTCTTATTTTCCCAGTTGCTTTAGGTATAAAGTTAGGTTGTCTATTTGATGTTTTTCTTGTTTCTTGAGGTAGGATTGTGTTGCTATAAACTTCCCTCTTAGAACTGCTTTTGCTGCATCCCATAGGTTTTGAGTTGTTGTGTTTTCATTGTCATTTGTTTCTAGAAATTTTTTGATTTCCCTTTTGATTTCTTCAGTAACCTGTTGGCTATTTATAAACGTGTTTAATATCCATATGTTTGTGTTTCTTACAGTTTTTTTTTTGTTGTTGTTGTTATTGATGTCTAGTCTCATAGCGTTGTGGTTGGAGAAGATGCTCGAAATGATTTCAATTTTCTTAAATTTACTGAGGTTTGATCTGTGACCCAAGATGTGACCTATCCTGGAGAATGTTCCATGTACACTTGAGAAGAAGGTGTACTCTTCTGCATTTGGATGGAATGTCCTGAAGATATCAATGAGATCAGTCTCATCTAATGTATCATTTAAGACTTGTGTTTCCTTATTAATTTTCTGTTTTGATGATCTGTCCATGGGTGTGAGTGGGGTGTTAAAGTCTCCTACTATTACTGTGTTACTGTCAATTTCTCCTTTTATGTCTATTAGTGTTTGTCTTATGTATTGAAGTGCTCCTATGTTGGGTGCATAGATATCTATAATTGTTATGTCTTCCTCTTGGATTGATCCCTTGATCATTATGTAGTGTCCTTCCTTGTCTCTTGTAATCTTCTTTATTTTAAGGTATTTTTTGTCTGATAGGAGGATTGCTATTCCAGCTTTCTTTTGCTTCCAATTTGCACGGAATATATTTTTCCATCCTCTCACTTTCAGTCTATATGTGTCTTTAGGTCTGAAGTGGGTTTCTTGTAGACAGCATATGAATAGGTCTTGTTTTCATACCCATTCAGCCAATCTGTGTCTTTTGGTTGGAGCCTTTAATCCATTTACATTTAAAGTAATTATTGATATATACTTTCCTATTGCCATTTTCTTAATTGTTTGGGATTGACTTTGTAGATCTTTTTTCTTCTCTTATATTTCTTGACTACATAAGTCCCTTTAATATTTGTTGTAAAGCTAGTTTGGTGGTACTGAGGTCTCTTAACTTTTGCTTGTCTGAAAAGCTTGTTATTTCTCCATCAGTTTTGAATGAGATCCTTGCCGGTACAGTAATCTTGGTTGTAGCTTTTTCCCTTTCAGTGTTTTAAATATATCCTGCCTTTCCCTTCTGTCCTGGAGTTTTTGCTGAAAGATCAGCTGTTAAGCATAAAGTGCTTCCCCTGTATATTACTTGTTGCTTCTTCCTTGCTGCTTTTAATTTTCTTTCTTTGTGTATAGTCTTTGTTAGTTTGATTAGTATGTGTCTTAGTGTGTTTCTCCTTAGGTTTATCCTGTATGGGACTCTTTGTGCCTCTTGGACTTGATTGGCTATTTCTTTTTCCATGTTGGGGAAATTTTCAACTATAATTTCTTCAAAAATTTTCTCATACCCTTTCTTTTTCTCTTCTTCTGGGACCCCTATAATTCAAATGTTGGTGCGTTTGATATTGTCCCAGAGGTCTCTGAGACTATCCTCAGTTCTTTTCATTCTTTTTACTTTATTCTGCTATTCAGAATTATTTCCACCATTTTATCTTCCAGCTCACTGATTCGTTCTTCTGTCCATTCCCTTGTTGATGGACATTTAGGTTGCTCCCATGTCTTGGCTATTGTAAATAGTGCTGCAATGAACTTTGGGGTACATGTACCTTTTTGAATTATAATTTTCTCTGGATGTGTGTCCAGAAGTGTGATTGCTGGATGAGATTGTAGTTCTGTTTTTAATATTTTAAGGAACCGCCATACTATTCTCCATAGTGGCTGTACCAATTTACATTCCCACCAACAGTGTAAAAGGATTCCCACTTCTCCACACCTTCTCTGGCATTTACTGTTTGTAGATTTTTTTGATGGTGACCATTGTGACTGGTGTGAGGTGATACCTCACTGTAGTTTTGATTTGCATTTCTCTAGTGGTTAGTAGTGTTGAACTTTTCATGTGTGATTTTTGGCTATCTGTGTGTCTTCTTTGGAGAAATGTATATTTAGATCTTTTGCTTATTTGTTAATTGACTTGTCTGTTTTTTATATTGAACTGTATGAGCTGAAAGAATAACCTTTAAAATTAATATTAGTAAATTTATTTTCTGCTTTAAATAGTAATAGTCAAATTTACTGGATGCTTAACATTTACCTTGTTTTGTTCTTACTAAATGCTTTAGATGAAAAGGTGCATTTAATCCTCACCACAGTGGTAATACATAGATCCTCTTGTAATCCCCATTTTACATGCGAAAAAGCTGAGGCACACAGAAATTAAGAAACCTGTCCAAGACCACAGAGGTAATAAGTGGCAGAGTCAACTTTAAAATCTGGGCAGCTTGTGACTTACATAGATTTTTAACCTGTAGATTTTTAACTTTTTTGTCTCTTATGCTATAAATCAGTCATAACTGGTTGCTTCCACGCATTGAATTTGAATGATAGAACTGGTGAGCAAAAGGCTCAAAGTACATACCCTTATGGATGTTAATATTGAGCTGTGGACACAGACATTATTAGAATATCCTCTTGCAGATTGCCTGATATATATCCATATTCCATCATGAACGCATAATTGCAAATGTAGGTAAGTGACAGAAAGGATCATAATCCTTTAGAGTTGCTCATAAACAAACTTGACCTAGACTGGGGAGTTATGAAAAGTTTCCCTGAGAAAGTGATACTTTATTTATTTATTTATTTTTATAATTTTTATTTTTACTTTAGTTTACTTTACATTACTGTATTGGTTTTGCCAAACATTGACATTAATTCACCACGAGTGTACATGCGTTCCCAAACACGAATCCCCTCCCATCTTCCACCCCATACCATCCCTCTGGGTCCTCTCCTTGCACCAGTCCCAAGTATCCTGCATCCTGCATCAGACATTGACTGGCAATTCGTTTCTTACATGATAGTATACATGTTTCAATGCCATTCTCCCATCTCATTCCACCCTTTCCCTCCCTCCCTCCCCCAGAGTCCAACAGTTCATTCTATAGATCTGAGTCTCTTTTG